>LTAE01003894.1:3815-34888 GCA_001647135.1 Pontederia paniculata | reverse complement strand
GGGGGGGGGTTGTTTGTAGTTTGTTGAGGTGTATGGATTAAAGGTGCATTGCTAGGGAAAACTGATTTGGACCAAACCTGTCCTTTGGGGCATCGTTCTGTCCTTATTTTTGCTTCAAATTCAAGGGCCAAACTCATTGCTTTATAAACAGAATGAGGTTTGTGAATCCTTACATCAACTTTGAGTTCCTCTTTAAGCTCGTTAAAAAATACACCCAATAAACAATGTTCAGGCCACTGAATTAACATGAGTTGAACGCATTCCAAACTCTTTTCTATATTCTTGAACATTGCGTATTTGTCGAACCCCACATAGGTATTTGTCGAGATTTTAGAATTCAACAGGCCCATAGTTATTCTTGTAAGGTCCTCACAAGCTCTTCCCCAATAATATAGTTCTTTCATTGTTCAACCAAGAAAATAGATCCAGAGCATCACCTTCAACGTACATGAAAGCAATATCCACTTTCTATTGTCGGGTGCTGGATAGAATCTAAAATGTTTTTTCTCCTTTCATAATCCAACTATGAGGATCACCTCCTTCAAATTGAGGAAACTCTATTTTTGTGTGAGGCCAGCGAAATGAACTCTTAGGCCACCAAGAGTTCTCCATATCTTCTTCTCCATCAATCCATGGAATGTTTGTTTGTCTATGGGATCCAAAAATGTCGTCTCTTGTTGTTCCTTTGTTTGTAGGGATTTTAGGACGTTTCATTTGGATTTTGAGTAATGCCACATCGGCTACAAGGCTATCAATGACATTCAAACGAGTGATAATGGAAGACAACTGTTGTGAAATGGAATCAGTAGAAGAATTAAAGTGTGGGTTGGTGGAGGATTTGTAGATTCATTGAAAGGAGAAAAGCAGGAACGTATATTCATCATCTTGGAACAAGGGGCTCTGATACCAAAAATGATAATATCTAATGTCCAGTACAGAATTATGTGATGATAAAAGAACATTAAATGTGGAATATATTAGAGAAAACATATACTATAACAAGCAATCTGTATGGAGTGGATTATTCTCCTATCATAATAGTAAATTACAATATATCCCTCGAAATAAAGACAAGGATAATATTTATAATAACATCTAACTGACAACAATTAGGGAAATAACTAGACTAGGAGATGTGCATAAAGTAGAGAAATATCCTGAAGAAATATTTATGTATTTAGTGCTCCATCATGTAACTGCTCAGTTGCAGCCTCATTAACTTCCCATCTTGAAACTGAACTCCCATTAGTGGATGACACGTTATGAACAACCTTTGAGCCTCCACTAAAATATGTGCATAGAGGCAGATTCCTATCACCCACCTCCGGCGGAGGATTATTCCCCTCCCTTTGGATCCTATGTAAGAGATGATGCCACTTATTTCTCGTTTTTATTTTGTTTTCATTGTTTTCTTTTATGTTGGCATGAATGAGTGAACAACAAACTATGATAAATTATCAATTAACTCCCTAAAAAAGTTATCAATTAACATTTAAAAGGGTTGATTGAGATGATAGTGTTTTATTACACAAAGTGTGAATATGACCACATATGAATATTTGGAGTAGCAAGTGTGAATATGGGAAAATTCAAATATAATTTGTCATAACCCTACTATAATCCTGGTCAAATGCAGTTCATAATAATAAAAATCTTGTCCAAATCAGGTCGAAACCAGGGCTAAATCTTATCATCCCAATTTGAACCCAATCCGATATTTATATATAACTTAATATTTATATTTTAATTTTATTACATACGATACTTCAATAATATAATATTAATCTTTTAAAAAGTTAATAATCTTAAGATGATATTAACTATATGTTATCAATTATATAAGGACATTAGTGATAAATGTCTTTTTTTAGCATAATTGATCTTTAAGTATAAATATAAAAAAAATATAAAATTGCGACGATCTTTTACCTGTTTAGAGCAAAAATGGTCTGGCCAGTCCCAATTTTGATTTAAGTCGGGCCAAAGCCGGATCCATTTTTTTGCACTTCGTCATATATAGCTTGTTGACTTAACTGATCAAAAATACGTGATAAACTCTAATATTGATAAGTATTTTAAGTACTGAAACTTATTTTAAAATATAAGTATTTATACATTTGGATGAAAACGCTAATAATAATAATTAATTATAATATTTATTAAAATAAATATTGACTAAGATACTCTTGCAATCGTATAATAATATTTAGAAAATATAAATAAAAATAATAATATAGTTGATTAAAAATAAATAATAATTTTAAAAATAAGCGAAGAGATCCTACTTATTTTTTTAAATTATAATTTATTATAATTTTTTATTTACCAAACACGAAGAAATTTTAAAATCAACTTAAAGCTTAGTCAAACATGCCCATAAACAGGGTCTTTTGTCCTGTTTCCAAACATTATTTTGTTCACTCCTAATTGAAAGATTGTGTATAAAAGATTATCCTAATACAAAATGACAAAGAATCGAATAGAGCTTGGAGGAGGACCATTAGAATCTTTTACATATACAAGACCGAAAGATGGACATGTAATGAGTTATCATTTAAACTAGAAAGTAATGAATGATGTACTTATCATATGTTGCCTAATACAGACATGCCATGAATAATTCAGTACTTCAACACGTCATGTACATGAAAAAAGGAGTTGCAGAAGAAAATTACAAATAAAGTTTGGAGACCGTAATTTGATTCAAGATTATTCTGAAATTTGTGAACTTGTATTTTTCTTTTACTATTTCAATACTCAGAAAATACATCCAACCGAAGCCAACAAGATATTTCCCTCTAGAGCTTGGAAGATGGTTGAGACTTGCGACCTAATATAAACTTCTGCATGTTCTGAAACTGTTCCTTCGTCATGCCATCATAATAACTATGACCCCTCTCCTGCAAAAAAAAAGGTTAGAAACAACTCGGTGAGAAACATATATCCTGTAATATACCATTAATTAGTTCATATTGTTTGATAACCACAAGGAATTAGCATACTGCACAAGATTGAAGTCTACTGCATTGATGCAAACATCGACACTCTTTAGAAATCTTTTCAAGTGCATACATGAATTGACAATAATTGTATGCCCCTTTATGTTAAAATACAACGAAACATTATGTGCAAAAAATACCTTGGTTATGATGTCTCTTCTCAAAAAAATTGGCTTTATA
Source organism: Pontederia paniculata (assembly GCA_001647135.1). Classification (NCBI taxonomy): domain Eukaryota; kingdom Viridiplantae; phylum Streptophyta; class Magnoliopsida; order Commelinales; family Pontederiaceae; genus Pontederia; species Pontederia paniculata. The sequence goes on along the minus strand of LTAE01003894.1, from coordinate 31,709 downwards.
GAACATGTGGATATCAGAAAGATATCAAAACGTTTATTGTACTGAAACTTAGTCATCTTGCTACCCTTCAAGAGATTAGATAAAATTATACCTTTTCAAGAGCAAGAGCATTCCCCAAGTCCAGTTTGAATCCATCATTTAGAATTGACTTGTACCTCAACACCATGTCATTATTATTTCTGAGAATGGCTTCAGAAACTTGTTTTGCTTTCTTCAACACCTCACCACTATCAACAACATGATTAACGAGTCCCCACTTTTCTGCCATTTCTGCAGTTATTGGCATTCCAGTAAGTGATACTTCCCTAGCTCTGCTTATTCCAATAATTCGTGATAATTTTTGTGAAAGACCCCAAGAGGGAAAAATTCCAAACCTGAATAATTTTACATATTATATGAGTAATAGGATGAAAAAGTGAAACAATAAATATCTATGAAATAGAACTGAAAAAGCAGAAGATGGGTGCAAAAGATGAATTTTTACATAATAACTTTACATGATGTTGTCAATTGATTATTCATCATGTATTCATTTTGCCTGCGCTTATTTATTGTCTCCTTGATGATGTTTATTTCAGGAAAATATATGGTACAGAAAATATACTTACTGGAATTAACTAAACCAGTTTAGTTATAAAGAAGAATTTTGTAGGTAATCATCATATATTAAAAGGCCCATAAAAGAAATATATCAATATCAGCCGATGAAAGGTGGCATTCATAGTTCATTTGGACATCTAATGATTGAAATCAAGCGTTAGTTTCTTCATCCTAATACATGGAAGCAGCACTTCATTTTTCTTCCTATCAGCCAGGTAAGGGGATAGAGGCATGCATACAAATCTGATAGTAACTCATCAAACAAGCCATCTAGCATAGACATTCTTCATATTCATAGTACAAAATAACAAAATTGATAGCATTTGGTTGTTGGAAAGTCTGATCTATTTTTTCAAATAAAGGGGAGGTTCCATATCACAGACCTTTCCTGATCAGATTCCTGAAAGATACAAGAGGTTTGAAGCGTATGTAGTTGCAAAGTATCAAGAAATGCAGGGAACAACTTTTGGAAAATGATTTCACAGCTACCAAAGAAATCACATTTGGGATTTAGGATACTCCTTCCCATGAATGGAATATATTTTATACATACACAATAGCCTAAGATGTTATAAAGCCAAAATTCACAGCCTTCAGGTTTACGTGAATCTCAAATTAACAATTATAATATCTAAGATAATTCAACTACCATGCAAGTGCAATAATATCTATTTTCTTTGTAAGAAGAAAAAGCAACATTTTATCATAGAATGTGCTATTGAACCATATCGTTGTTGCCCACATAAGTTAGGTAGTTCCTACTGCCAACATGTGGCATGACAAGGATTAGAGGCCCCAAGTAATATGACAAGATCCATGTCGCAGGCATACAGGGACCAGATCATGCTTATGTAACAAGGATCGTGCTTATGTTACAAGTCAATGACCTCCAAGACTCTTCCTAAATCATAACTCCACTTGTAACATGTATGAAGAAGTCCACTTTGAATGTAGAAGGACTGGCATATAATAACAATTTCAAGAAGGAAGTTAGAAATGGCTACCAGGTACTTCTGGTAGGAGTTATCATAATCTTATCTGGCTCTTATTTCTACGATCGCTGGTGTTAAACCATCACTGAAATCATGCAAGGCAACCAGAAAAGCCAATTGGAATACTTTATGAGTACCAAGTTGACATGTCCTTGTCTTGACGCATGACAGCAGCTAATTTGATATGCTCACATATGTTAGTTATGTTAGTTAATGTGGCAGTCATGTACTTGTGGAAATAGAAGGTTCGTAATGCTTTTTGTATTAAAACAAACGTTTGAATCATGGCTGTCAAGTGCTTTCTCCCATTCCCCAATTCTTGTGTTCGTCTGTATCTTCTGCATCATCTAAATCAAAGATTGGTAGAAGGAGATAGAATAATTTTCACCCTGTGAACCCACTGAAATCAACAGATTTCCATCTGTGATAGTCCTTGGATACCCTGCAACAAATCTAACGTCTAACTTTATCTGTGCCGATCATTGTGTCAGAAATTTATAATACCTGGGACATCATTAAAGTACTATTTGAACATCTAATTGATCCCTTCACCATACTGCAGTAGATTCAGGAGTTCAGCCCCCAGAGGGCCCTAATGAGGATTGCCAGATTGATACTACCAATTGAAAACCACATAGAATCGTTTCGATGGTAGCGTCAACATTGAAACATTGGACAAATTCTAAAATTCCTCATCATGAGAGATCATAAATATCCAAATCACCATTTCAATCGTTCCAAAAGAAGTAGGACTAATTTTGGATTGTGTCCAAGGGACTAATCAGTGTAGAGCGAAAAAGTAACAGAGAGCGATTTTGACACTACAGCAAACATCAATTTTCAAAGTCCTCCATTATTAAGTCTCAGCGCTTCGAATCTAAACACATCAACATTTAAATAAAAAAAATTTATCGGAAAATTAGGTGGAAAAGAGAGCCCTCTCAAAACTAAACCTCGCAAACACCAAATTAAGCATTTATCTTACCTGAGAAGCAGGAAATGATTGTTTTTGCATAAAAGCGAAGAAAGGCCTTTTCAAATTAATCATATCAATCACGGAAAGAAACGACTTTTAACCAGAGAAGCAGGGGGAAAAAGAGGATGCTGAAGCAAGCAAACGCGGGACCCTTTTTTTTACCTCGCGTGGGTGTCGATGAACTTGGCGTCCCTCCCTGCGACCAGGATGTCGCAGGCGAGCGCGATCTCGAACCCCCCGGTGACCGCAAACCCGTTGATTGCCCCGATGATCGGCTTCCGGCACCCCTCCATGGCAGCCACGGGATTCGCAGCCGGATCCTTGACGTCCCCCTTGAAGACCTCCTCCGCCGCAGTGAGATCAACCCCGGAGCAGAAGGCGCGGCCCCGGCCGGTGAGCACCATCACTCCCACCGCCGGATCGTCGTCGAGCCGCCGGAACGCGGCTGCCAGCGACACCATCATCGGCCGCGTCAGCGAGTTGAGCGACTTTGGCCGGTTTATGGTGACGACGGCGATCCCTCCGCCGTCGTGCTCCACCGCGATGAGGTCGTCGCCGGAGTCCATTTGCGATCGCACACGGTTGGCAGATGACCGACGGTAACTGAGCTCGGATACTTGTAAGCCCCGACTTGCGATTCCGAGTGCCCACCCAAACAGTATGCAAAGATATCCACATCTATATTGGTTGTCTTTGGTGGAGCCCACACATGTGTTGTGATCCCGCAGTATTGTCGTATACATTTTTGCAACGTGTAACCCATCTTAATAAATATCGTGATAAGTGTCGATCTAATTAATGCCGTCTGCGGATAAGGTACGGTTCTTAGTTTATAGTTTCTTGTTTAGAACAAAAAAGAAAAAGAGTGATCTAAACTTGGAAGCAAAAGAGAAAATAGATGCTAAAACAATGATTCTAATAAAAGGTCATGTGTTAACCACTATAAGTATCACTAAGGAACTATTCCACTCTGCTACTTTCATGCCTCCATAGTACTCTACTCAGTTATCACCATCTAACTTAATTTCCTACTACTATGGCTGATATGATGTCATTAACATGTAATCGGTCAGCTATATAATGATGTACATTTCCATCAATAAACTTTATCGAGAATTATTGACTCTTGAGACTTTATATGGCATCAGAGCCTGATAAATCATGATTACATTAATTGATTATTCTTACTTCTCAAATCATGCTCTTACCGCCATTTAAATATTATCTCAACACACTCTTTCTTTATCTTTAAAATTAACACCCACCAATTATCTCCTTTAGCGTACACAAATTTAATCTCTTATCAACAATTACGATCTCTAAAGAACATCTTGATCAAAATGCTCCACAACCTTTTGCTTCTATAGACAAATCCCCAGAACATTGAACGGCATCACCACAATCAATTGCTTCTTAGTTGAAATTAACCTCCTTATTTGAAAAAGTCTTACCATCAATTGCTGACCTCTCCACAACTCTCGAAGTCTGGCTTGCCTTGAAACAAGCCTTTCGTGCACCTACTCAGACGAGGATCCTATAGCTTCATATGTAGCTCCACCACAATTTAAAGCAAGGCAACTCTTTTGTTTCTCTCTTCCTTCGCCAAATTAAATTCATTGTGGATGAGCTCACGGTTGTTGGACAACCAATCTCAATGTCTACACTCAATGCAATAGTTTTCAAAAACTTAAACAATGACTATGGCACAATTGTTGTTCCCTAGCTGCACGACCTATATCAACCAGTTTTCTCGAGCTTCAAAGTATACTAACTAGTCATGAAACCAATCTCGTCCAACAAGCTCGGTGATGTCTTTTTTGCTTTAGCCAACTACATGGCAAGATAAGTCTATGCTTCAACTCCTGCAACTCTCTCTATACAAAATCAGAGACGAATACACAATCATGGTGGACATGGACATAGTGGCCGCAAGACATTCACCATGTCTAGCCTTTGGCCTTCCAAGGCATTCACCATATAACTATTATAATCGCCACTAGGCAGTACAACCACCACAAGCTTATACAGTGACTTCTTCAGCACCTCCAATCTCCACCTCACCTTCCGTGATGGGCAACTACTAGTAATGGTTTTCTCACACTGACGTGACACATCACACGACACCAGACTTGTAGTCACTCCAATCTATTGATCCCTACGTAGGCTCTGAAAAGTTGTAAGTGGGCAATGGTACCTATCTTCCTATTCTTAATATTGGTTAGTCTTCTCTCCTTATAGTTAATCGATCATTGAAACTCAAAAATATTCGGCACTTCCCTCTGATTACAAGAATTTACTTTCTGTTCGAGAGTTTGCATATGATAATACTTGCATTTTTTAATTTCACCCAACTTACTTTCTTGTCAAGGACCGGACAACCGATAGTCTCCTCCACGGCAAAACTAAATATGGACTGTATCTTCTGAATCTACCAACAGCCACTTCAGTTGATGCCTTCCTCAGCACCCTAGCTCCAACCACATGGTCATCATCAACATCTCACCCTCTCCAGTCATCCTCTCCAGTGTTCTTTGCAAGCACAAGTTGATGTCTTCTCCAATTCCCAATAAGAGTTGTGCCTCGTATCTTCAAGGCAAATCCAGCAAGCTCCATCTTCCATGTACAAATAACAATAGCTCAGCACCTCTGCAGTTACTATTGGCTGAAGTTTCAAGACTAGATCCACAAGCATATTCCAACGAATACTCTTACTTTTTACTTTTTGTTGACGACCAATCCAGATTTATTTGATTCTTTCCATTATATCGTAAATCTGATGTAGCACAATTATTTCCAATTTTTCATAAATATAGTGAACGATAATTTTCTTGTCCTTTAAAGAGTCTTCAAACTAACAAAGGAGGCGAACTTCTTGCTCTTAATACATATTTGCGCGCCTATGGAATTGCTCACCGCTTAACCTATGCACATGGAGGCCCCCATTTGGGGAGAAAGCGACCTTTGGGATTAGCAATACCTCGAGGAGAAAGGAAAACACGGAATTGCAGAGGAAGAACATGGATTTTGAACTTTATATTTTTATTTTGATGATGATGTGTTGTAACTAATAGGATAATTGTGGAGTTAGTCACTATGGGATGTTGGATAAGATCTATACTTTATTCCTATGAACTTGTTTGATATATGAAGAGTTTTCTAATTTCAATGAAATCAGATTTGAACTGAGATGTTACTTCTGGTTATCTTTCTCGTTTTACACTCGAGTCCATTGGATGATACACCTTGACCGAGGGACATCCATGGATTTGAGTGTTCATAGTTTTATAATCCTATTGGTTTAATCCTTGAGTTTTGATTCATCATTGAATGTTCTTATGCTTCTGCAACCGCGAGGAGCCTATCTGCTTCTCTTAAAGCTTAGAGTAATTTGAAGATGGTCCATCTCTCTTTACTCACACATGATCGGATAGTAAACTCCATAATCGGGTTTTGTAGACTTGTGATGCATGAGTCGCATGTCGAGAGACTCTCAACCCGGGGTAGCTGTTAGATCCATCTTAGGTAGGTTTCGGGCGTTTCTTTCGAACTCCGATGTCGAAAGACTAGGAGGTGGTGATTAAGGTTCTTAAAAAAGGAATCAAGGATTCCTCTCTTCGTCGAAATCTATTAGAGTGTATAAATCTTATGTGATAACGAAGGTCTAATCCAAACATCCCCGATGCATGACTAATTCCAAAGTTTCTTATATTATCACAATCTTGATTCTCTCTATTTATGATTACTACTCGTTTCATTTATTAAAATTCTTGAAAAAACATAAAATTAGCTAGTTGACATTTTATCTTTTTAGTTCATTTCGATTATTCTCTCTAGGATTAGTTTCTAGATTAGATTAGGATGGTTTGATCTCTATAATTGTTTTAGCTTCTCTATGTATTCGATACTTAAAGTACTACAATAGATCATCGTGCACTTACATTATTGTTGTGTTGTCTTAGATTTAAAATTGATAGTCTATTATTTATCACTACTTAGCATATACGCTGTCACAATACTACTTGCATATTTGTACATAAATCTGGTCTTGATTGAACACTAGACACTGCACATTAGGCACACAAATAGGAGAAAGCTTGATGTTGGCTGCGAGTGGTGACTTGACTCGCTTGGCATTCGTCATATTAGCATGATGTAAAATTTCTTGTATATATTGTTGTTGGCTGTCGGAGTTGCCATCTGGACATTGAAGTACCTCAATGCCCAAGAAGGAGCTATTTGGGCCAAGAATATGAAGTGCAAATTTGGAGCTTAAGTGAGTAGTAACTTTGTTCAAAAGTTGAGAGTTTGAATCTATAATAATGAGATCGTCGACATAGATTAGAACATATGTGACATGGTTAAAGAGTCCGAAGAATGAATAAAGAAGTGCCTATAATAGATCTGCGAAAGCCAAAAGATTGAAGAGTTGCTGCCAAATTGTGAAACCAGGCACATGGTGCCTTCCTGAGGCCATAAAGCGATTTGTTAAGCTTGCAAATAAAGGAAGGCCGATCAGAATCAATGGTTTTCGACAAATTGCTTTGAAGGAACACATTGCTGATATCCAATTGGTTGATGGGTCAGTTGCGAGAAAAGGCAAGCGTGAGCACTTGTAGGTTTGATGATAAGGCTAAAGGTACCAACATAACTTGACGCTTGGAGTCTGATGAAATTCTTTGACGACAAGTCTAGGTTTGAATCAATTGAAGCCGTCATCATGAAGCTTAGTGCAAAAAATTCACTTGTAACCAATAACATTCATACAAGGTTTACGTGGAACGAGTGTCCAAGTGTCGTTGTGAGCAAGAGAAGTAAACTCTTCATCCATGATTGTGCAATAGTGAGCACTTTTGATGGCTTTGGAGAAGCAAGTAGGTGTAAAAGAGTGAGCAGAGGAGGTACTAAGGAGAGACTTTAAGCCTGCTAATTAATGTAAGTTACCAACGGACGTGGTCGAAAAACACGATGAAGTGCTCGTGTTGCGGGCAAAGAGGAAGAGCGTGAAGAAGATGGTGAGGCAAGAGAAGTACATGTTGGGGGTGATGTGTCAAATGTATTAGCCGGAAGGGGAACAACTAAATAAGGCACTAGAGATGGGTGCTCAATGGGAATTGGGTTGGGTGATTTGAGAAATGGGATTCCTCCTAAAAATGAACATGACGTGCAATGTATATTTTTTTGATTGATGGATGAAAGCAACGATAGCCAAGACAATTATATGGGTAGTCAAGAAATCCTCATGGAATGACGTGAACACCAAAATTCTTGCGATTGTAAGGTTTGGTTTGAGGAAACACAACACATTCAAATACTCGAAAGAAATTTGTAATCAAGGTGTCAATGATGTAATTGAAAATATGGAAATGTGTTTTGAAGAACAAATGTTGGCATTTAGTTGATAAGATAAATTGCAGTTTTCAGCAGCAAAGTGCTAAAAATGATGCAACAATTTTTTGGTAATGTGTCGAATTTTTTCAGCAAGCGTCATTCTATTCATGACGGGTTTTCCTTCTTTAAATATTTTTTTCTTTCTATTTTTTATTCTTCTTTCCTTTGCTTGACATTTGTCTTGTTTATTCTACTAGAAACATTCCCTTGATTTTCTATTATTTGTCCTTTCCAATCATGAGTTATCAAGATTTTCTCGCCTTTTAACAATTCTATCTTTTTCTGCTATAATTTGATGTGTTGTGATGCCTCAAATTCGAGGGTGTCAAAACTCTATTCTTCTCCAACGTCTTAAAATAAGAGCACAATTTGGTTTCAAATATACGAATTAATATATAATATAAATGTGATAAGGAAAGTAGAGATTGAATATAAAATAAAGACTCTAGCTCAAAAGAAGGCACGAAAATAAAGCTTCAAAGATCAAAATATCATACACTTGATATTGCGCATTAGTGCCCTATGATTGGTGCCTTGCAGTACCTCTCCATTACCCTCCTGATGTCCCATTCGTTGTGAGCCAGTTCATGCACACTCCAATTGAAGACAATTGGCAATTTGTCAAACAAATTCTACGCTACCTAAAAGCTTCTGCAGACCTAGTCTCATATTCAGTACTAGTGCTACGCTTCAACTACAACCTTTCTCAGAAGTTGATTAGGCTGGAAGCCCTCATGATCGAAAATCTATTGGTAGTTGTGTGATTTATCTGGGCACCAATCTCATCTCTTGGACGGCCAAAAAGCAACGAAATATCTCTCGATCGTCTACTGAATCTGAATATAAAGCTCTTGTCGACACAATTGCTGAGTTAATTTGGCTATGCTTGTTAGTTAAAGAACTAGGTTTTCCATGCAATCCGGCTCCTATCCTTTGGTGTGACAATGTTAGTGGCACCCATCTTTTATACCATAACCAAGCACGTCCAAGTCAACTTTCACTTCGTTTGGGTTGAAGCCGCCGGTCACGCCTTTGCGTCAGCTGCATTTCCACAAAAGACCATATTGTTGATATTATGATCAAAGCACTCACAAGTCATCAATTCGCATTTTTTCATGACAAGCTCCCATTCCATCCTCGACCTCACAGGGCTTAAGGGGGGGTGTTAACCACTGCGCATCATCAATAGGAAGCTACTTTCATGCCTCCATATGTTCCCCACTCAACTATCATCATGTAACTTAATTTTCTACTAGGTTGATATGACGCCATTACCATGTAACCACTCAACTATTTAATGATGTACATTTCCATCGATAAACTTTATCGAGAACTATCTGAGTGTTGAGATTTTATAACATGACTAGGATCAAATTGTTACAACATGACAAATAATGGATAATTGGATCAGATGGTTACACCGATATTTTACTTGTTGTCCTCTAGTTTTTCTTTCTGATTTAGCAGCGCATATGATGTTTCAAGTGTTGACGAGTTGCCTCACGTTCATGGGGTATATGTCATTGGAGCCGCCGTCGAGCAGCCTGCGAGCTATAATGAGATTTGAAGCCTCGGAAGGGTGGTAGGGGTCCCAAAACACAAACTTTGATCTGTCAGGGCAGACCCTGGACGTCGGGCCGCATGGTATCAGACCCCCGAATCGCCCTTCCACTGCGCAACATGCAGAATCTGCAACCTCAAAACCTGAATCGAGCAGAAAATTTTCATAAGTTTTCTCATGTGAACAGATCTGAACAACAGAACAGTTGAGGAATCGTTACCGTAGCTGTAATGGTTCTGAATGATGTCTGCAACAATGTCGTAGACGTTGGCGTAGAGGAAGACTGCCCCCTGGAGGCTTGAGCTCAGCTCGGTCACCAGATCCTTCAGTCTCCTGTTAAAAGCTTGGGCCAACTGATTCGGGAAGTCGACGCAGTCGTTTCCTGCAGTTGGATTCATGTCCCTCAAGTATGGAATGCAGCCGATTGGCCCGACATTGACAAGAATGATCTTTCTGGCGTCCAAGTAGTACAACCTCTGCGAAAGATCACAAGTTTGCACTGTGATCAGACGAATGCTGTGCTTATAGCATGGCAATGTGAGGAAGGGATCAGAAATTTTTTTACTGTTAGCTGCAGCCGGTACTTCTGAATCAGAGCCTCCACGAACATTTCAGGGGGCACTGTTGCTCTTTCTGTGGCCGACACAACCGGCATCAGGTAGTTGTTGATGAAATCGTTGGAGGCCATGGTGACTGAGAAGAGGGATCTCTTCAGCAGGATCGCGGCTGCGTCCGATCCGATGCTGGATACCATGTCTTGTCTGGTGTTGGCATAGTTGTCCAGCTGCGCGTCTAAGTTCAGACGCCCTCCCTGCAAAGAGCTCCAACATCATGCTCGGTACAGAAGAAAACATGAACTTGACAAATTACATCGCCTTCAAATATGTTGCTCAGATTAGTTCACAGAGAAAAAAAAAAAGAAGAGATTAATGCACAATTGCAGTTTTAAAATGGCTGTCATAGAATACTCACAAAGATCCTTCCTGTATCATTCAGAATTCCTCCTCCTCCAGATGCATAGTTGACACCTCGCAGGATCACATCTCCAGCAGTACTTGGCGCCAAATAAGGAGGGGTGAACCCATTCAAACCCAGAATTTGACCTGACAGGAGCATGTATAATGAGCACAACAGCTCCACACACAGGAGAAAACATAAATACGAAGGATGAGTATTTGCCTATGATGTCTACAATTGTTCGGCCGTTTGTGTACCGGCCGGTGGGCTCATGATCTGGAAAATCTATGCCATTCGGTTCATAGTTGGCCTTGGACAAGGAAACAAAGTAGTTGTTGTTTCCAGCATCAACCAGTGAGTCCCCAAACACAAAGTTAGCAGGTACACCATCACAAGAACACATCCTCAGCAAGGAGCTTCCGGTTATCAACAAGACAAGAACTGGAAATGTGAAGCAGTAGTTGGAAGAATGACTCATGATCACTGTAAAATATCAGAAACTGAAACTATATTCTTGCAAAGATTCAGAGTATACAGAACACTCTCCTAAGCTTGATGTCGACTCTGACTAAGGTGACAAAAGGACTGGGAGCAACAGCAAAAGAGATCAAGAAAGAACAGGAAAGGGCGAGAAGAAGTTACAGATGTCAAGTTCTATATCTGCTGGGAGCCCTGGAAGAGGACACCAGCTTTTTATAATGGTTGGCCGGCTTCTTATCATGGTGATGTCGAGAGCTCCGGTGGGCATTGAATGGCCCGCGGGATGTCCAACTACCTCAGTGACATGGGTGACCTTTCGTCATCGAATTCCTCCTCCTGCTGCTGTTGCTGCAAATATCAGACAGACAGGCAATCCAGCTCCGTCCAATGCAATCCAGGATGGCGACACAGTTGGTCCTTCCACTCCTCTCGTCTCTCGGTCGTTCAATCGGGTGCGCGAACAGTATGGCAGGATTCCTCCAATCTCTTAGCCTTTTATTTGTCCCCTTCTTTCTGAAATCTGCGTTTTTTTTTCATTTTCTACTCTGTCCCTGCACAGTCATAAATGCGATAACCTTTTTCTTCATTCAAAGCTTTGATTTACCTTTTCTCGTCCATTCTTTTTTGTAAACTAACGAAGAATTTCTGTTTTCTGAACTTTAATCTTGTTCCGTATGATTTGTATCTTGAATTTTGTTTTTCAGAAATTCGAGTTTTATTGTTTGGAAACCTTTGCTTTTGCTCTTTCTTTCGCTTGATGTCGTTAGAAAAATCTGATTTTTTCTTTACTGCCTCCTTGTGAAAGTAACGTGTTTAAGGAAGTAATGCTAATCAGCATTCAATTGTAGGATGGATGCAATGTTTTTAAAAGCGGCGCATGCAGCAGCAGCAGCAACAACAACAACCAAATTAACGCAGCTTTCGTTTTGAATGCGCATTAATGGCGAACACAGTGCAACCTTGTATGGGGGGTTGCATAAGATTGACAGAAAAGGATATGGTGGCATGTTATTGGATACGGTGGGGATCTATGCTTCATGCATTGGCCTGTTCCACCAAGTTTAATAATCAAGTTCTTCTGCTCAGGTTTGAGTTCTATGGGCATAGAGTTATGAGGTCAAAGGTTTTTTTACCATATGTACTGCCACAACTGGCTTGGAGTTGCATTTATTTCTTACTAGGCTTTTTTTTGTGAATTCAATATTTGAACATTCAAATTTCAAAATGCTAATTTTACTTCTATTATTCTATACATTGTCATAGAGAAAATCCAAGATTGCATAAAATGAGGCTGCAGGCCAAAACAGTGGGAAAAGTTTTAAGCTCTTTTGGTTTCCGAATGGCCATTGAAATCTGTTGTTATATGTTTAGTTTTCTTTTTTTTTTTTTTTGAATGAAAGAGTGCACTTCAGAGCTAATGTTTCTAGCGGTGGCGGTGATAATCCGGGGGGGACAAAATGGCCCATATTCAACTGTGTTGTTTTATATGTATTTTCTCTGCTATATGTATGTTGGAGATAGCAGATGGAGATTAATAGTCCATGATATTAAATTTTTTTAGGGGTATATATGTATTTTCTCTATTTTGTGGGCGGTTATCTTAGCTCCATCATATATATGTTATTTTTAGAACAGTTACGCACTTTCTGATTTTGAACATAATATAGTGAAACTATCTATGACGGGTCATGGACGTAGGAGATTCATTTCCGAATCACGTAAATTTTGTGTGTATTTTTCTGTGTGTTTGTTGATCTTTTCTCTTCCTGTTCTTCGTTATTTTCCAATAATTGGTATCAGAGCCACGGTGCTAGTAGACGATCGGAGCAATGACGAAAGATGATGAAAATATCAATATTGAGAAGTTTCATGGTAAAAATTTTGACTTCTAGAAGATGCAGATCGAAGACTATATATATCAAACGAAACTATATCAATCACTTTCAGAAAATAAGCCAGATATCATGAATGATACAGATTGGGCACTGTTGGATCGGCAGACCTATGTGTTGTTGGATTGATGTTGTCTCGTAATGTCACCTTCAACATCGTGAATGAAAAAACCATGGTGGATTTGGTGAAGGCGTTATCAAACATGCACGAGAAATCGTCTGCGTCAAATAAGATCTACTTGATGCAAAGACTATTTAATCTTAAAATATCTGAAGGGGTTTCTATTGCAGATCATAACAACGAATTCAATAGCATCATAACACAATTGAATTAAGTGAGTATTAATTTTGATGATGAAGTTAAGACCCTAATTTTATTATCCTCCTTACAAAAAGTTAAAGCGGCACCGTGACGGCGAGTTCCACCAAATTGAAACTTGATGATATTCGAAATTTAATTTTGAGTGAGGATATTCGCAGAAGAGAATCTGGAGAAAATTTTGGTGCAGCTTTGAGTGTAAAGAGTAGAGGAAGAACACAACAACGATGGTATAATCAAAATAGATCAAAATCTAGACGACAAAGTCAATCAACGCATGGCGAAAAATCTGGTGAATTTGCATACTAGAATTGTCGAAAGAAAAGTCATCAGAAGAGAAATTGCATAGCACCAAAGAAGAAACCAAACAGTGAGGAGTCAGTCAATGTTGCAACAAAAGAAATCTGAGATGCTTTAATTTTAAGTGTCGACAGTCCAGCAGAATCATGAATTCTGGACTTTAGAGCTTCATTTCACTCAACCTCACAAATGAAGTGTATGAAAAATTATACTACTGAAAATTTTGGAAAGGTTTAATGATAAACCCTTAAATGTTGTGGGAAAGAGTGATGTGAAGATCTTTGTACATAATGGAATTATTTGGAAGCTAAAGGTGTTCGACACATACCAGGATTGAAGAGAAATTTAATTTCTACGAGACAACTTGATTTTGGGGTTATGCTAGAGTGTTTGTGGGTAACTCTTGGAAAGTCACTAAAGGTGCTATGGTAGTAGCAAGTACCTTGTATATGACAACAAACAACAGAAATGATGCAGCAATTGCTTATTCAAACAATATGATCGATACGTGACATTGTATACTTGGACATATGAGCGAAAAAGGAATAAAAGTTCTACATAAAAAGTCCGTCTACCAGATTTGAAGTCAATTGATGTTGGACTTTGTGAAGACTATGTACTGGGAAAGCAAAAGAATGTCAGTTTCTCCAAAGTGTCGAGCACATCGAAGTGTAACAAGTTGTAACTTGTGCACACTGATGTTTAGGGACCATCTCCAGTTTCATCTCTTGGAGATCACTATATTATGTGGCATTCATCGATGACTATTCCAGGAAGATATGGATTTATTTCTTGAAAAATAAATCTAACATATTTTCTACTTTCAAAAAATAAAAAGTGCAGATTGAGAATGAAACTGGTGTCAAAATCAAATGTTTACGATCTGATAATGGTCGTGAATATGTCAATCATGAGTTCAAGGAGTTTTGTGGCAAACATGACATCCGAATGGAGATGATGATTCCAAGAACACCACAACGAAACGGTGTGGTTGAGCAGATGAACAGAACACTCAATGAATGAGCCAGGAGCATGAGAATCCATGCAGGTCTACCTAAGTCATTTTGGGCATATGCAATAAATATAGTGGCATACCTGATCAACCGCGAAATATTTGAACCTTTGGAGAACAAATTACCAGAAGAAGTCTGGAGTGGTAAGGAGGTAGATCTTTCTCATTTGAGAATATTTGGTTGTCTTTCTTATGTGCATATAGATTCTGCATACAGAGATAAGCTTGATGCTAAGTCTAAGAAGTGCTTCTTTATTGGATATGGTTTTGATGAATTTTGGATATCATTTTTGGGATGACAAAAATAGAAAAATTATCAAAGAAAGAAAATATTTATTGAAAAGACCATGTATAAAGATAGACATTTTGCATAATATGACAATGCAGGAAAAGAAAATATAACTCGAGTTGAACTTGAGGGCATATCATATGAGGATGTTGTTGGATATCAGAAAAAAATGTTATGTAGTTATAATCTGAATCATTGCAAGTGGGACCAAGTACACCTGATTAGAAGATCTACATGAGAGATCAGACAACCAGTGAGGTATTCTCCTCCATTGAATTTCATATTGTTAACTAATGCTGCTGAGCTAGAATGTTTCAGGAAGTCTTAGAAGTCCAGGATTTTGCTAAGTGAGAGTTAGCAATGCAAGACAAGATAAACTCATTGATTAAGAATAAAACTCAAATGCTTACTGAATTGTCTATAGGAAAAAAGACATTGCATAACAAATGGTTGTACAAGTAAAAGAGGAGATAGATAGCAACAACATGTACAAGGAAAGACTAATTGTAAAAGGTTTTGAGCAGAAGAAGGTATAGCTTATGCTGAAATATTTGCTCCAGTTGTGAAACTAACAACTATTAGATTGGTGTTGAGTATAGTTGCAGCTGAAAGCTTACATCTTGAACAATTAGATGTAAAGACAACATTCCTCCATGGAGATTTGGAGGAGGATATCTACGTGAAGCAACCAGAAGATTTTCAAGTTCTTGGAAAAGAAAATCTAGTTTGCAAGTTGACCAAAAGTTTGTATGGACTGAAGAAAGCTCCTCAACAGTAGTAAAGAAATTTGATAATTCATGAGTAGCAATGAATTTACAAGATATTTTTCTAACCATTGTTGTTATATCAAATACTTTGATAACTCCTATATCATATTACTCTTGTATGTGGATGACATACTCATCGCAAGTTCGGATATGAAGGAAATTCAAAGGTTGAAGGAGCAGTTATCAAGTGTGTTTGAAATGAAAGACTTGGGAGCTGCAAAGAAAATACTTGAGATGGAGATTGTTTGTGACAACAAAACTTGTACTTTGAAATTGACTCAAGAAGCATATATTGAGCAGGTGCTTGAGAAATTCTCTATGCAGCATGCGAAGTCTATGGAAACACCTTTGGCGAGTCATTTCAAGCTTTCTAATAGATCAATCACCCAAGATAGATGAGGATCACAACTTATGCATCAGCAGTAGTATTTTCATATTATGCAAAATGTCTATCTTCATTAGAGATCTAAAGACCATGTATGCCATGATAAGTACCAGGCTAGCAGTAGGTAGCCTTATGTATGCCATGATAAGTATCAGGCCAGACATTGCTCATGCAGTGGGAGTTGTCAACAGATATATCTCAGATTCAGAGAAGGAACATTGGCAAGCAGTCAAATAGATCTTTCTGTACTTAAAAGGAACAAAATGTATGGGACTTTTTTTTCAATAAAAGTAACTTGGATCTGAAGGGTTTTGTTGATGCAAACTAAGGTGGTGACATTGATACTACTAGGAGTATCACCAGATACATCTATAACTTAGGTGACACTATTATAAGTTGGATGTCTCAGTTGCAAAAGGTTGTTGCTCTTTCTATTATTGAATCAAAGTATATAACTATGACAAAAGTCTGCAAAGAGATAATTTGGTTAAAAGGTTAAAGTATTGAAGAACTAGGCAAAGTGCAAGAAAAATTAAGTTTACTCAGTGACAATCAAAGTGCTATTCATCTTGCTAAGAATCTAGTATTTCATGCTAGAACAAAGCACATAAGGTTAAAGTATCACTTCATTAGAGATCTTCGAGAAGATGAGACATTGATTCTTGAGAAGATTAGAGGGTTAGAGAATCCAGCTGATATGTTGACCAATGTGGTGGTCATAGGAAAAATTGAGATTTTGTACAACCTCAGTTTGCCTCCATTGCTAGTTGAAAGGAGAAGGCGTCCAAAATTATGTATGCTAATAAGTGGTCTTTCCCAAGTGTTCATGTATTGATCAAGCCTCCAAGTGGGACATTGATGGATAGCAGATGGAGACTGACCACCCAACCCATACTGGCGTGGATCAACTCCACGATGAGTTGGCGGAGGTTGCAGAGGGGCAGCATTCCCCTACAAAGGACGGGGATTCGGGGGTGGAGCCCTCGAGAAAATTTTTTTAGGGGTATATATGTATTTTCTCTATTTTGTGGGCGATTGTCCTAGCTCCATCATATATATGTCATTTTTGGAGCGATTTTGTATTTTCTCTATTATGTGGGTGGTTGGCCTAGCTCCATCATATACATGTTATTTTTGGAGCGATTATGTATTNAATTTCGATTCTGGATGTTAATTGAGAATGTTGGAGATGATAGATGGACACTAATCATCCATTCTTTATTGAAGCGGATCTAAATTTTCTATGGATACATATCTAATTTTATTAATTTATGGATGATTGCCCTACCTCCATCATATATATATTATTTTTGAAGTGATTATGTACTTTGATGATTTTGAACATAACATATTGAAACTCTCTGCGACGATCGTGGATGTAGGAGATCCATCTCCAAACCACATAAATTTTGTGCATATTTTTCCGTGTTTGTTGATCTTTCTCTTCATGTTCTTCGTTATTTCCTAACAGCCCAGATATTTTTATAATCGAGATTTACGAGTTTGTAGCGGTAAATATTGCTAATTATATTTGTTATGAGTTAAGGCCTTGTTTGGTTGATGGATAGTTATTCAAAAGATAAAGGTGCTATTGGATTAATTATTTTGTTTTGAAGTTTGAGTCCAGAAAAAGTTATTTCAATTTTTTGAAGGAATAATTTATCTTTAAAAAAATATTATTCATTGAATTAATATTTTTTAATGGCAACTTTGCCCTTTACCTTTTTGGGAGGTTACTCTCGTATCTCCTGCATTGAAGATTCAAATGGAAACTCACTCAAAGATGAAAATCAAATTAAGGAACTCTTTATCACACTATAAAAAAACTCTAAGACCTTATAATTCACTCTTAAACCTAGGACATTGGCCTATCCTAAACTCTAGTTACACCCTTCCTTTCTCTCCTTCTTGGTACATCCAATTTGAAGTCATTAAGATTAAATAATGCCTCTAGTCCATGTCCTCTAATAAAGCTCGAAGGCTATGTAACACCCTTGACCAATGCATGATATTATCTGCTTTGGGCCTTAGCCCGCACGGTTTTATCAAAACGCGTCACACCTAGTGAAGGTCATGTCCCCATATATACCCAGCATCTCTCCGGTGACTTGTGCATGTGGGACTAATCCAAGGCATGCATCTTGCATCCTTCCCCCCTTAGGGGACTCAACGTCCTCGTTGAGTGATCTCCCACTATGAGACAGAGACCCACGCGTAGTGGCTCTAATACCATATGTAACACCCTTAATCAAGACGTGATATTGTCCGCTCTGGGCCTTAGCCCGCACGATTTTAACAAAATGTCTCCATATATACCCAGCATCTCTTCCATGACTTGTGCATGTGGGACTAATCTAAGACATGCCTCTTGCATAGAACCTATCTTCTCAATCGTAGGATGTTAAATCGACGGTGAATGTTAAATTTTCTCTCTTCTAAATCTTTCTTGTATTCACCATAGATTTAGTATTTTACGATTGAGTATGTAGGTAACATAGTGCTTCCTACTTAAGTATGGAGCACCTTCACTGAATTCTAAAAAAATTAGACCATTATGGGTCCATGCATCACACAGGAGATCCTATCCTTCTTTAGCACAAACCAATCCTCCGAAGTTCTTCAATGGTGACATGTGAATTGCATACGTGGTGTCATTTATTACTTATTACCAAATCCTAGCAAACAAATTAAACTTGTTCTAGGTAGGGGTGAGCATGGATAGAAAATCCAATTGTTGTGACCCGAACTGACTTGAGTTTTTGAGTTTTTTCCATGACCAATTAATATCTGGATCAGGATTGGGTCAAGCTTAAAAACACTTGGTATAATTCGGGTCAAGTCTGAATTATTATATCAAATACCCGGTTGACCCGACCCAAGTACAAGAGAAATAGTAATATTCATATCATCTATTCAATTATTATCATTTTTCGATAAGTATATATTCAATTATTTGATTATAATAATATTAAGTTATCATATTTGATAATATCATTATATGTTTATAAAGTTTGGTACATATAATTTAATTATATATTATAAATATGGCAACATATATATATATATATATATATATATATTTATCTTGATAGCCTATTATCAACACATTAACCGTGATGAACTTTCCACAAAGATTTATATCCTCAATATTGATATGGCAAAAACTTTTCACAGAGTATCTTGATAGCCTATTATCAACACATTAACCGTGATGAACTTTCCACAAAGATTTATATCCTTCATTACATTCTCAATATTTGCTTATAGTATCAATGGGTCTCTATCCTCCTCTTTTTTTGTCATTGTGGCATTAGGTAAGTGATGCGAAAAATCCAAAGCAATAAGAAGTCAACAAGTATAATGATCGCACAAGAAATAAAAGTGATGAGAAAAAAATATTGTTCCCACGAGGACTAGCATGGCCTAACTTATTATATTTTAGAGTTGGTTAAGAAAAGATTCAAGTTTTAACAAAAAATGGTTTCTATTCAAATAATAATAAAAATTAAAGGATAAGATAAAACGAACGAGACTTTGTTTTATCACCATGTCATATTAGATACGCCATTTCTAATGATGGATTAAGATGTGTCAAAGTTGTGACTCCTTAAATAGGTGTGGTCACATACCTTAAATTCAGATTAATCAAAATGTTTAATCAAATTCACCTTAAGTTAACCTAAATCTAAGATTAATTAATTATTGCATTTTAAAACTACTAGCACGCTTAATCAAGTCTAACTAACATATCACACAATTTTATATTTTTAATCAAGTAATATCGATTGTGACATAAATTATTTTGATTTAATTTCAAATATCAATGTTCTCATATGCTTAGAAAGACAAAATTTTGATTGTACTAAGGCCATCAATAATCAAATAAAATGGTCATCATACAGAGGAAAAAACATTAACAAAGAACAAACATGTTCTAAAAGAAATGGTTTATTAAGAGAAATTCAATATAATACAAGATTCAACAAAAAATCCTAATATGAAACTACTCCATAATATCATAAATAATCAATGAAAAGCAGGGAAAATCTTTCATGCCAAACACTAGAGAAAAAGAATTAAAATCTAGCTTCAACAATTAGCATAGCCTTCTACTAAATGCATTGTGATGTTGTCCTTCTTCTTGATCTCAACAAAAAATGTTTATCATATAGTGTCCATTAGCACGAGAGAGAAAGAGGAAGAGAGCCTCCCCAATTGTTCAAGACCTCTATTTATAGAGTTGAGGGTTATTATGAACTTTTAATGTTTAATTCCATCTCAAACTTCTCTTATTGATAAAGAACGAGATTACCACTTTAGGAGGCATTTTATTCCCTACCGATAATCTTTGTAGATTATTAATAATCTGAAGTTAAAATTGTCTGGGCCCACTAGGTTTCCCTGTTTATATATTTTAATTTATATGTAATATGGATTCTCTAGCAATGCAGATTCCTTATGAAGTGCAATCCAGAATACCTAACATGTGGGTGCTTATTCATATTACCACTTAAGTGGTAATCTTACTTATATTTAGTTTTCATATTCACCCTTCTAAATCTTTTATAACTAAAACATAACACAATAAAATAAATCATATAATAAGAACTTCCTAGAACTTAAGTTCTAGGAACAAAATGCTTCCTAGTTTTAGAATTGTTCGAGCGCTTGACTAGAACCTTCTTTTGGTCATCAAATGCCTAAAGGATGTCACTTGATTAATTAGGCCAATAACAAATGTCTAGACATAATGAGGGATGAGGTATAAGAAATTTTGTATATGTTCAAATTTCTTTATCGGTGAAAAAGATAATTCATGTGTTGCATGAGAATTAGAACCTTTGGGTTCAAATGGGTTCTTTAGAACCTTTTAGATTCAAATGGATCCAATAAGTATAATAACATTCACCCATGAATCTACTCTAATTCAAACACACATATGGCCTCGTCGTGGAAAATCTCCCAAAATGCTATGTAAAAATTTAAGTAAAGAATGTAAAAATTGATAAAAGATGGTACACAAACTAGTGTCATGATGGACCCATGGATTTTCAAATGTCTCTTGCTCTTAAGTCCACTTACACTAATGTACATGATTAACATTATTTGGGAAAAAGGAATATGTAGCACACTTATACAGAAAGTAACGACATTTTTTGTATAAATGAATAGTGTTCAAATTCTTTTGTACAGAAAGTGTCATTACTTTCTGGTATGCTATACGTACTACACTAAAAGTGCGCTACACGCTCAATGCCCCCCATTATTGCCTATACGAGCTTTTGAACTTTTTTTTCAATTGCCACTATAATTTTTGAGGCTTTATCCCAACTAGTCTATGTCGCCTTAGATCACACGCTTGGTTGTGGCAGGTGAGACTCCTAGCGAAAATATTCTATATTTAGAGGAAAACAAACTCGAGACTTTCTTAGGGATCTATTGGGTTCGAAAAATATTAAAGGGAAGGAAAGGTAATGGAGGGAAAAGTAAACTAGATAAAGAGAATGGACGTGAAAAGGTTAACCTATTTAGATGACATAACTAAAGGAAATGGAAGAAAATCAAACTTAACTAATAGTTTTATTTAGATGAATATATCATTATATATGAGTTTATATATTTTATTAAATAAGGTTAAAATAGAAAACGAAAATGTGTCTTAAATATATCTTTTCGCTCCTTTTCATTCCATTTTGGATTGAAAGGAAAATAAATAACTAGAAGGGAATGAAAATAAATAGATGGGATATTAACATTCATTTTCTCTATTAAAAATTGAACCAAATAAGATTAAATTGCTAATCATATTTTCCTTCCGCTCATTTACCCTCCTTGCAACCCAACCAAATAGATCCTAAACTTCACCTCAACCTCCATTGGTCGAATTTTTTAACTTACGGAATATTCGTTTACTATGATCTCTTTTTGGTAACAATTTAGTTGACTTCATCACTTCTATTCACTTACCTACTTTTTCTTGTGATAACAAGTGGATTTAGGGACCTAACCCTTTTGAAAAGGCTCATGCATAGATGGAAAAGAACTCTAGAACATATATCACAAAATACATCTTTCTTTGGAAACTACAACACCACATCTACCCCTTAGGGAAAAAAATCATCTATTTTGATTCTTCCTTAGATCTAGTATGCATCGTTTGGGGTTTGGATATTGATTGAATCAGACAATTATTCTTTTTCTTGTCTTGTTATCGTACAAATATGGATCTTTCAGCAGAACATGTAGTATTCTTTCTCTTACATAAACATATGGGCAAATGGGAATTAGATTATCGAGCGTCAAAACCTCAATCAATCTTCTAGAGTTATTTTACTCATACTATTTGTCTTTTGACATTCAATTTAGTTCAAAACATTCCCTCTCCCAAATTTGATCAAGCTGAACGCAATGTGTCATTCACTAATCTGAAAGGAGGTAGGAATCATGTTATTTAGTTATATTATGTGATTCAAGTTTAATTGTCGTGGGATTCAAACAACTCTATATATAATCAGACTCTTTAGTGATGATAAAACTAATAGAGCATGGATCAAATCTGTTATAGTGACCATCTTGGTCACACGCCCTCAATAGACGCGAGCTATGATGTATGTGTGCCAATGGAGTCGATCCTGGAGATCACGCTTCCAATCCATCTGCAATGGCCATCAACCACGCGAGCCCACAAGCCTGCGGAGGTGGTGGACGTTGGAGAAGTAACACAAATACTGGATAGAGGCAACAATCGCGGACGAAACGGCTCACATGCGGTTATCGGGCGATAAGCCAGATTCGATGGTGGTGGAATGCAGCGGGTATGTGGCCAATATATAGGTACTGGACTCGTGCAAGGAGCTCCTACCGTGCAGACAAAACTCTCTATCAATGATATAATAGCGGTGGCTAACATGCTTCTAATCACCAACCTCCTCCCGCGGACCTCTCTCACTCCTTGTGATCCTCTATCATCTTCTATTGTCACTGCAAAGCTCTCCAACCCATCCGTGACATCGAATTGCTTTTGGATCGAACTACGCTTCCCTGCGATTGCTGACCACATCGAGAAGACACCATGGGATGCGACGAGCAAATTTGATGACGCAAGGACTCTCACATACGATCGTAATGCCTTTCGAGATCTTCGATCTACTAAATTGATGCTTTTACGATGACCAACGAACTTGCCCCGCAACCCCAGTGAACGGTACGTCACGATGGGAAGATGAACAGTGGATTCCTCTTCTCCACTCGATATTGATCCTAGTTGTCTGATCTTTCCTTCTTTGTTAAATCCTCATTGTTAGATCGCCTAATAATATAATTAGATCTATTTACAACTAGTCTAAATCATAGCCACAAAATCTGTTTACTTTCTTTTTATCATAATCGTAGATCTAAAGAATAATTTTTGCTTTTATGATAGTCGTAGATGCATGTGTGTTTTTAATCTAGACCGTTATAACAATATTCAGAACCAGAACCATTAGATTCATTTATCTGAACTAATCATAGCCATAGTTTTTCAATTATATATGTGCTAAAGTTTTGACTGTAGATCTGTATATGCATTGATCTAAACAGTTATAACTTGTATGTACCCCTAGGCCATAGGATAAATAACCTTTTATTGATGTTTTAATCTTAGTCGTAGATCGCATATGATATATATTTTTTAATCTGAACCTTTGATGCATATTTTGATTTAAGCATGGCCTTTATAACCCTATTCAAATTTGAACCGTAGGACTAACAACAAATATTTATATTCTTATCTTAGACGTCCATTCTTGTCTATTATTTCTTTTAATATGAACCGTTGATATATGATAGAATAGATTTGAAACTCTATACTTTTTTACCTATATGAGCCGTGGGATCAAACCTATTTGATTTGTTATAATCTTGTTCGTCCATCTATTCTATTTTTAAATAGGCTGACCCATTCAAATTTAGGCTCATTTTATTTGTTTTAAATTAGTCTTTGTTTCTGTAATTAGTTATTTAATTATTTGTTAATAGTTGCACTTATAAATTAGTGGTTGAAATTGTTGTTTAATACTTTTAATAGTACAAATAATTCTCATAATTTTCTGGAAATTTTTTAATCATTCTGGTATTTAATATTACTTTTAACAATAATACTTGTTATTACCAAAATATTCATTTTTAAATATTTCCTGAAAAGATAATTTATGTCTCGGTATTTAATATTATTTTAGATAACATTATTATTGTTACAAGACACATTTAATTTTATCCATATATATATATATATATATTTATATATATTTTAAGAAAATATTTTTTGGCTGGAAAAATATTGTTGTAATTATATGGAGTAATATTGTCGAATATTATTTTTAAGTGACATTAATGTTTTGGATCTTACAATTTTTACAAAAAAAAAATATTTTGTTAAAATTATCTTTCATACAAAATTAATTTTTTGAAAATAGTTCTTGTACATTATTCCGTTAAAATAATTTTTTGACAAAATTAATTTTTTAAAATAATTTTAGTATATGATCCTGTTAAAATTATTTTTTGGATTTTTTTTTTAAAATAATTTTAGTATACTATTCTATTAAAATTATTTTCAGAGAAAGATAATTTTAGAATATTATTCGGTTAATATTATTTTCGGACAAAATTATTTTTTTGAAAATATTTTTTGTATATTATTCTGTTAGAATTATTTTTTAAGAAAACTAATTGTTGAAAATAATTATAGTATATTATTGTATTAAAATTATTTTCGAACAAGATATTTTAAAAAAAATAATTTTAGTATATTATTATGTTAAAATTGTTTTTTTGGATACTAAAATAACTTTAATATATTGTTCTATTAAAGTTATTTTTGGAAAAAAATAACTTTTGGAAATAATTTGAGTATATCGTTCTGTTAAATTTATTTCTGAACAAATTTTAACAAAAAATGAATATATTTTTTCTATTATTATCTTTGAAAATTATTTATTTTAATATGTTTCTTTGAAATATATTAGAAATACTTTTTTGACTATAAGTTAAATTTATTTTTATTGAAAATAACAAAATTCATTACCAACGAACTAGCCAAATTGGGTTGTTTTAATGATCGTCAACTATGACATTTGGAGTCATAGAATTATGTATGAATTATTTCATGGTGGTCTCCAAATCTTTATTTATGATGTCCTACCAGCACTTGCAGAAGGAGCCTAAGAAGAGCAACAGGCGGCTCATGCAGCAGTCATGGAGCAAAGAAAGACTGGTGATGAGAAGACATGAACCTTCATATTGATGTATATGGAGGACAACTTAATTAGGAATTTTGGGACTTGTGACAATGTTTATGAGCTTGGGCAAGCTTTGAAAGAAAAATATGCGTCCAAGAGGGACATGATGGTTCAATTGTTGTTGCATAGATACACAACATGTTTAAACTGAGGTCGGAGGAAAATGTGTCTAATCATGTAAATAAGATGATTGTAATGGCAAAGGACTTAGAAGTTGTAGGGTGCACACTACTCGAGTCATTGCAGATCACCTCGGTGCTAAATAGTCTCTTGTCTGCCTTCGATATGACAGTCATAGCTATTCATATGAATGACATCTTGGCCATCGAGCATGACATGGCCGAAGGAAAGAAAAAGATAAACGTCTTCGAAGTGGAGGAGGTTGTTGAAAGGCGTGAGGAAGAGGCCCATGTTGTACACCATTGCAAGCAAACAAAGGCAAGTTTCAGCCCTAAGAGATATAGTTCAAACGTAGGGTATGACACAAGGCTTGAAGAAGAGTTTGTTTCACTTGTGGAAAGTTTGGCCACTTCTAAGAAAATTGTCCCAACAAGTCTGGATATGACAAGAATAATGGGCCACCTGGCGGACAAGGAGGTTGAAGATTGAAGAAAGGTGCAAGCACCAACAAGTTTTCCTTCGCCACCATTGGTGGAATGAAACACGATGATAATGAACATCAAAAGAGTGGTGGATCGACCCAAGAGTGACTCACCATATTGCCAAGACCAAGGAGGGCCTTAATGACTTCAAAGAGTTGACAAAAGGGGATCAGAGAATCTACATGGGCAACGACATTTACCTCAATGTTCAGGGGATAGCTGAGTATAAGCTGGATCTCGGAGATAGCTTCATGATACTCAAGAATGTGTTATACCTAGGAATAAGACTCAATTTAATTTTGTTTCCGTCCTTTTGCAAAAGAACTTTGAACTTAGATTCTACAGTGGTCGAGTCACCATAGGCAAGAACAATATGGTCTATGCAATCGAAAAATATGTACCTGATCAGTGACATGTTCTTCCTGAATGTAATAAAGTATGATGAAATAAAAAACTTTTTCCAGTATACTCTGTGTTATATGTCTACTATGATCCATGGTATGAGAGGTTAGGACATTAAGTAAACTCGAAAATGGAACAAATAAAGAAGATGAAATTTAGTGTCCAATATTTTTGGCTTAATAACAATGCCATGTAAGCATTGTTTGGCCGAGATAATGACAAGGACCCTGTTTTATGTGGGGACAAGGTCAACTGAGTTAGAACTAGTTCATTCATATATTTGTGGACCATTGGTATTCAAACTTACAAGAGTAAAGAATACTTTATTACATTAATTGGCGACTACTCTAGATATTATTATGTATATCTCTTAGAGAGAAGTCAGAAGCTTTTGAGATTTTTAAGAGGTACAAGGCACAAGTTGACAAAATATTAGGAAGACTTAGTAGGTTCTTAAGGACAGAAAAGGAGGAGAATATACCTCTCAAGAATTTGAGAACTATTATATTTCAAGGGACATGCGTAAGCAGATTATGATGTCATATGCACCACAATAGAACGGTGTGGCAGAGAGAAAGAACATGACTCTGATTAATGTAGTGAGATGTATGTTGTCCCACTCGAATATGATAAAACATTTTTTAGGCAAGGCATTGATGACCGCAAGTTACTTATAGAACAAATATTTTACCAAGTTCGTACAATCAACGCCATATGAGTTGGCGAATGGCAAGAAACCGGAGATGGACCATCTTCGAAAGTGGGGATTTAAAACATATATTGATTCCTAGTCAACTTAGATACAAGTTGGTCTTGACGATAAAAACATGTAGGTTTATTGGATAAAGTAAACAATCTAAAGAGTATATATTCTTCCACCAGAACAATGCCTCATAGAGAATCATGATGCTACCTTTTATTAAGAATGAAAAGGAGTAGATCTTGAAACATGATAATCCCCTCACGATCTAGGAGATAGAGGAGACAACTCTAGTGATACATTGTACTATCTAATAGTGGGAGTTGATGTTAGACATAATGATATACCCTTGGATGAAGTAAAACCCAGTATTTCCAAAAGTATA
The DNA here is from genome assembly GCA_001647135.1 of Pontederia paniculata. Taxonomy (NCBI): domain Eukaryota; kingdom Viridiplantae; phylum Streptophyta; class Magnoliopsida; order Commelinales; family Pontederiaceae; genus Pontederia; species Pontederia paniculata. Next base: position 4,421 of record LTAE01003894.1, on the reverse strand, counting down.
ATTGGCAACAAACGCTCACAAACAACACTCACACATTTGGATAATTATGTACTATACAAGTGTGAATCATCGTGTTACTCCATTGTTATTGAGATAAAGGATAATACAAATCCTATTACACATAAAGAAGCATTGGCTTTTAATGAATCGAAATCATGTGTGGCCATCATGAAAGTTGAATTATACTCGATTCACAATAATGGAGTGTGAGAATTATGTGAGTTGTCGGAAGGTTAACAATCCATAGGGTGCAAATGGATATTCAAGAGAAAGTATTGGGCTGATGGTTCTTTTGATAGGCATAAAGTAATATTGGTGGCCAAGGGTTATACTCAACAAGCGGGGATAGATTTTCATGAGACTAATTCTCCGGTGGCTAAGTTTACATCGGTACAGACGATCTTAGCGATAGTGACATATATGAATTTGGAGTTGTTCCAAATAGATGTCATGACAACATTCTTGAGTTGGCTTTTAGTGAAGAATCATGTGTGGCCAAAGCTGAATTAGACTCGATTCACAATAATAGAGTGTGAGAATTATGTGAGTTGTCGGAAGGTTAACAATCCATAGGGTGCAAATGGATATTCAAGAGAAAGTATTGGG
>LTAE01003893.1:17018-33059 GCA_001647135.1 Pontederia paniculata | reverse complement strand
TTTTTTTTTTTTTTTTTTTTTGCGCAGGCAAGAGGAGCAAGAAGATAAAACTTCTGTACCATATGCCAAAAGAGTCATCCAGATCACTTTGCTGCTTCGAGATCCTTTCTCGAATTAGAAGGCACCTCTAAATAGCCACAACACTACAAGATGAATCACAATTGAAAAGTCTAACTACAAAAAGAATAGCACAAACCAATGTTGTACCTTGTTGTGTCAGTAAATACTGTAGCCTAAGATCACTGTCCTGGCAAAGCCGACATTCTTTCTTCAGTACATATAGGGGCCCGGGACAGCATAGAGTTAGTTCATGTTCTTCATATGTGAGATTGCCAGTATCTTGTTCAGAATACAAAATGATCAGAATATCCAAAAAATAGTTAGGCTGTTACTGTGGTTTGAATGTTATAATAAGTTTTCTCACTTAACAAATGATTAGTTATCGATGTCAGAGAAAACAAATCAAGAAAAATGTTAACTACTGAAAGCATGGTATATCTTCACCAACCAGGCAACAGATAAGCTTTTGGTTTAAATCATGTAGGCGGATCACAATGAAGCCAACCAATGAATAAATCCTGAAAGGTGATCATATTTAACTTCATATATATTGTGAATGTGATTGAACTCAACTCATTTTTTTAGGAAGAAATCGGCTCAACATAATATTACACTACTGAAATATGGTCCTGAGAGATTAATACCATTTTTTAAAATGTTCATCTCTCGAAGCGCAAGAAATTTGCCATCTATTAAACCATAGAGATAGAAACATGAGCTAAATCATAGTCAGAGCAAGCCATATAGAGAGGTCACCTTTGGCATTTTAACATCAGGCAACATTGCCGCAAAACTGACTTGATATGAAAGATGTTATAAAATGATTAAAAAACTCTTGACAGAAGCTAAAAGTTTGTAGGTACAAGGGACTCCAGGGAAATGTATGAAGTTAAGACAATCAGAACGTAAAAGACTAATCTGTTTTCTTCTTCGAAAACACTTTTAACCAATTGGTTTAGTGAAAATGGAGTTTATCAAACTACAAAGAAAAACAAAACAAACAATCCAGAGAGAGAGAGAGATTAGAAATGATGGGGAAAGATGGAGAAAAATGGAAGCAGTAGGTATTATTGCAGGTCAATCATTGTAGAACTGGGGATGCAATTAACATAAAGAACTTTTCATACTGGCGGAGTATATACGGGCGGATTGAACAGTTGGTAAGACTGGATCATAAAAGTCCTTAACTGTATTAATGCATAAGAAACCACAGAACAAGAACATGGAAGATGTCCTATGTCCTAAAAGCATGTTTAATGCAACGAAAGAATCTGAAGACATGAATTCTACAAATAACCTAAAAAATCATCTGAACCTAATAAAACAGTATGATATACATAATCAGAAAAGAATTTAGAAGAAGTCATCAATTGGTATTCCCAGCTCATAGAACATTCAAGTCGTACATCTTTTAGATAGGAAAAATCATATTAGTTTATCTATTTTCATGAATGATTGCTAGAAAATTAAATAGAGACCAAAAAGTTAATTAGTTTATCCTTTTACAGTATGATGGAACCAGAAGATTTGATCTTTCAGCAGAACTGACTTTTATATTTTCTACATAGAACTAGAAATAAAATGATACCATGATAATTAAGATAATCAATTATCCAAATCATACATAACACACAAAAGTAGAGAAACACTAACAAAAATTGCAGAAATCATAGGTGTGGATGATTAACCAGCAAAACCCTCCCAAGTTTTGGTTGGTGACAACTTAATCAACAATGTCTTCCCAAAGAAGAATCGAAAGATATATGCAGCAAAATGATTAACAACAATAAGAGATGCTGGAAAATGAAACATGTATTTTCTTTCAATTAATAACTATAAGACAGGGACGACTCCTCAGTTCATACATTATAGCAAGCAAAAAAAATTAGGGAAGCAAGCAAAATAAAGTCCATACATGATCACCAAAGGAAACAAAAGAGATTAATATAATGGAATTATCCATCTCTAAAAAAATATTTAAGGAATTATCTGCTATTTTCCTTTGCATGTATGATCTCTCGTACTTAGAGATGTCTACTGTAAAAGTTAGATATACTTTTCTAGTTTGTCTCTTTCGATCTTGATCTCCAACAACTTATTTTTTTTCCTAAAATTTTTACTTTTGTATAACTCAATATCATTGTCCCGTTAAAGTTGCCATGATTGCATTATATGAGATAAACATAAATATGTGCTTCAGATATTTACAATCCTTACGACATAGGAAAAGCTGTTTATACATCCTCAGAAAAATAAATAAAAAAAAATTGCTCAAATAATGCAATGAAGCATAATAGTCTGTGAGCAAACAAATCATCGCAGTTCACAGAAATTTCAAGCAGTCCAAAAAAATTCACTTCTTTTAAGAGATGATCATCAAATGAAAATATTGAGAGCGCATTTCAGAGTCTTGCTCAAACTAATAAAGGACCATAGTTAAATTAAAATGGGTTTTCAGGATTCATATATTACAAAAATAATTTTATTCAAACAGTAAAACAAGAAAGAATTAAGTAACCTGCTAAGTAAAGGTAATAAGCATGTGAAAATATGATACTTGACAAGGCCACTGATAAACCTATATATTAACTTGTCTAAGGTTACTGTATTCAGGAGTTGCCTACTCAAGAAACACCCATAAGCAAATAACACTGCAGTCATGACAACGTAAAATATTTTAAAAAAAAAGAGAGAGAAAGGAAAACTGATAATGGGGCCCTAACAACATACCATCAAGCAATTTATCATCACCATTTTAAGCAGGTACCAGTTTAAGATTCAGAACCCTGGAAGCTGCCCATCTTCATCAGCTTTCATCCATAAATTGAACAACTCTAATGACTTAAAGATTTGGATGCCAAAGATCATAGCCCAAACATAAAGATGACCCATGTGGACCACTAAAGAAAATCCCATAATCATCAGTAAAGATGACAGTACATTGATCTATACTTTTCTGATCACTGACAAGCAAATTAGCACCATCATGATCATTTGGATCGGGAACAACCCTGTCTTGCAGCAAAGTGCACTACTCTTTATCTTTTTTCTGCAAAGGAAGCACTAACCTTACAGTATAGATGTGGAAAGAGGGCATTGCACTATGTGACAGGGAAAAGAGATCAAATGCTAATACGTTACATGTTTTTATCTAGTGTTTTTCTTTAGAAGAGAAAGGATGATTGACCTTGTGTCACTCATTCATTTTATTGAGAATAAATATTATATAAAAATATGTACAATTATGAAAACTGATCATCCTTCACTCCCCCATTCTTTAATAAAAGCCTTCACCACTTGCACTGCATTTTCTATGTATAATCTCTCATTATGAAAGACACAGGCATTACGCTGTCTCCAAATGGCCCACATGATGCTGATTGAGGCGACCTTCCGTTTAGTTGATACGTACATGTGATTGCTTCGAGAAAGAGCAGCACCTCTAAAGGACCTCCAAAACCATATATTTGATCTCACATCCTGTGCATATTGGGTCATCAAAGCCCATACTTCTTTTGCAAGAATATAATAAAAAATATGTGATTTATGTCCTCTACACCATCACCACAAAGAGTACATGATACATCAGCCCCGGGAGCTCAATTCTCCCTATACACTTTTGTTAGGAATCTTTTTCGCCAGAGAAGTCAAGCAAACATTTTTATGCATAATGGCATCTTAAGTTGTCAAATAGACCTGCAATCCTTCCTTAACTCTCATTTGCACATAACAGGCATAAACACAAGAGGCACTAAACTTCCCCGATGACCATCGCCAACCATCTCGACTCATTTGGTCCGGGAAATTCTATTGAGTCTCTCCAATAGTAAGCACAACTCATCAATCCCCTGATCTGATGATGGAAAGATCGAAATTTTGACATCCATGACCCGGCCAATGTCCTTGTATCCCCATGCCAACAATCTGCCATTGAGGCACATTGATCAGCCGCCAAAGCATATAACCCAGGAAACTCTAAGGATAAAAGACCCCTTCCTATCCAATTGTCCTTCCAAAAAAAGAAAACAGTGCCGACCCCCAATGCTACACTTACGTATGGTTTGAGTATGAACAAAATCCACGCAACCCCCCTCCAGATCGACGAAACACCATGACACACCTCTTGTCTTGAATCCCAAGATAGCACTCAACCATGACATGAAAAGAAAACCGATGACTAGAGATCAGTCTCATTTCCCATTATTCTACAAACTCATTTGGCAAGTAATGCTATGTCCATCTTTCTAAGGGATCGAACTCCCAATCCCCTCTCCTGGCATGGCCGACACACCTCTCAAGCCACAAGAGGCACCCCTCAGCCACTGCTCCCAGAGTGTCTCCATAGAAATTGTCTGTGAAGTTGGTCCAAGCGCCTTAAAATCTGTTCTGGCATCTAAAAAGTAGGCATGTAATAAACCGAGAGTGTTGTAAGAACTCCCTTAATAAGAACAAGGCTGCCGCCACGTGAAAGGAGCCTTGACTTCCAACCATTTAGTCTTCTCTCCACTCTTTGCACCACCTATGACCAATCATTTACCAAAATCCTGTGATCGGATAAAGGCATATTAAGATATGTAATTGGAAGTGTAGATCTAGCAGTACCAAGAGCTCTCACACATTCATGGATCTCTGCTTCGTTCGTTCTAAAAGGGATGAAGGAGTACTTGGAATGATTAATCTCCAAGTAAGAAAAATCACCAATATTGACACTCTTCTAGCGGCCATGGAGCCACCATCGATAAAGAATAATGTATCATCAGCATATTGAGGAATAGGAATAAGAGTATCACGACTACTTGTTGTAGAGATCCCAAAAATGATGTCAACTCTATGTGCTGAGAATGTGCATCTAGCAAGAGCATCAACAGACAACACAAACAACATTGGCACCAAAGGACAACCTTGTCGAACACCTTGTTGCAGCTAGACCCATCCTCCTGCCGGTTCACATTTATAGTACTGAAAATGATGCGGTGCACTCACATCTCTTCATCCATGAAATCCACCTATAGGGAAAGCCTCGCCTGCATAATGAGCACCATAAGAAGCTCTAGTCCACCGAATCGTATGCCTTAGAGAAGTTCACATTCCATAACATGCCTTTTGTCCGATATCAATGCCATTATGAGACAATCTCAGATGCCATACCGAAGACATCAGTGATAGATCGACCACCAATAAAGGTTGTTTGAACAGGATGAACCAAGGAGCTAAGCACCTTCCAAAGTCTATTTGCCAAGACTTTTGCCATTATAAGGTAAATAGCGTTCGATAAGGCAATAGGCCTATAATCTTCAATGCACTCAGTGGTAGAGGTCTTGGGAATTAGGAAGAGAAAGAAACGATTTTCTCAAAACCTCAATTACCAACCATAAATTCTCTTATAGCAGCCATAACATCAGGTCCAACAACAAATCAGAATTCATGATAAATAATACTAGAAGACCGTCAAGCCCAGGTGATCCCTCAGCTTTTAATTTACGCAATGCACCCATAACCTTTTCTTCTAAAATATCACTTGTCAAAGTCTCAACTTACACATCTTCCAAACACTCCATATCTCTTCCTTCCCATTTCCATTCACTTAACGGTCTTTTTCTAGTGAAGTTCTTAAAATAATTAGCAGCCTTTGCACCCACCTGTTCTTGTCAAGATAAAACCTCGCCGTTGATTTTAACTTGATTAATAAAATTAGACTGTCTTCTGCTGCTAGCATATATGTGAAATATCCTTGTATTGGAATCACCTTCCCCAACCAGAGTTGTCGAGATCGTTGTCTTCAGCTTACTTCAGTTTTTTTTATCCTCCTCAGCTATCACCTCATGCCGCCTTCACTTTTCTTGCAGCTCTATCATACACAAAGTTCTTGAATCATCCATGCGGTCAAGTCTACAAAAGTTGCTAGTGCATCAGTTTATCTCCTCTCTCGTGATGTTCTAACCTATTTTTTGTATTCTTGCAGAAATTTGCGTAACTGCTCAAGTTTACCAAACAAAGTTCTGGTTGCAAAGTTCCCTGCTGGTAGTGATCTCCACTTGTCCGCCACAAGTTCACGAAAATCTGATTCCAACGACCATGCTTTCTCAAGTTTGAAATATGTTGACCTATCGTGCACTCGTTTGTCTGCCATGAGAGAGGAGTATGGTCAGAAAATGGCCGATCCATAGCTGTGACTCCGTCTAGTTGAAAGGCTTCAACAAGTTCAATAGATCCTAAAGATCTATCTAATCTTGATTTTGTTGGAGTGGCTAAACTTCTCCATGTGAAATGACAATTAGGGATCGGAAAATCAATAAGGCCATGTTCATTGATACAATCTCGAAAACCTTTTGCTCCCGCGTCTCTTGCTCTTTGTATTATTGGTCTATCTTCGATATTCAAGGCAATATTAAAGTCTCCGCGCAATAGCCACCCAATATCCACGTGTTGTGTTCTTATTTGTTTCAGCTCCTCCCGTAATTCAATTCGACCAATTTATGTGTAGAGGTTCTATATGAAATCACTCACTAAAAGCATAACGATTTTATGGAGATTCCAATGTGCAATTATGAGAATTTAATACCAGTAATGTGCACATCTAGATCTTGTCGAGAGCATCACAACAGGATAGTGTCCTAAAGAAAAGATATTATGTACTGAACAAATGGATCTGCAAAGAAACACAGAAGATAATGAGAAAAGGAAAATTTTAATTTTATGTAGTCTAAGACACTACCTTTGCTGAGCATTTTAGATGCCAAATTATGCCATGTTGATCTGCTTGCAAACTGCTCATAGTATTCTATCTTTGCAAAGAAGTCAAAGAATTTGCTTGAGGACTGTTCGTGGTTGTATCTCTTTGCATTGAGGCCATTACAGTACTTTATATATCATTGTGGCATAAAAATTTTTATTAGAAACGCCTACTTAATACTTTACGGCATCATCAATATAAACAATATTTTCTTATATAGCACAGATTTTGACACATCCCAGTAATATGATTAAATTTTTTTGAGATTAAATAAGTACAATTCAATTGTTTTTTTATCTCCAAAGTATCTAGATATTGTATTTATTTGTGTTGCTACTCAATGGTATGTAGGGTAGTCAGTTTTCGGGTGTCAATATGATTTTGTACACAGTTGAGCTAAGTAGCAAGCTCAATCAGAATATAGGTAGTCTATAAGAGTCTTAAGACCATGACAGATCCTTAAAGATATTGTACAAAACAAATAACATGTAAGATTCTCTTTATCCTATGAGGTTCGAGCAAGATATCACCCGGTCAAGTAAATAGTTGAACACAAAACCTGGAGGATAAGTTTGGACTAAGATGCACCAAGGATTCTCCAACATTTGACTGATGACACTAGCTCCTCATAGTAAGTGGATTTATTAACCACAAAACTCTTTTTTAGCTCTAGCATATCCAAACCGGTAGAAGTTGTAGGAACTTACAAATAACTACTTGATATATATTGATACCGATGTAATCTTCTCGGTTTTCTTTCCCTTTGACGGACAATTGACACCTGAGAACTTGGAGTTTGGTCCCACTAATCGAAATTTCCCGTGCAGCAGCGTTGAAAGGTGTCACCACACATTTCCATCAAAGTATATGTTTCCTGATATGTGATAGAGGAAATTCTTACGTATAATAGTAAGTGCAACACAAGAAAAAAAATTGTAAAGCCATGTGCAGAATGGTGTTGAGTAATCAAATTGTAAATAAATTTAAGATAATTAACCAATCAACATTGCAACTAAAGATGACGCTCCAAAAGTTAACGACATCTCTTAGGCGATCGCCTAAGAGATTGCAACTATAGACGAAGCTCCCAACATATTCGCGAATCATTGAGCAGTTTGGCAGCGTTAACCAATCAGCATTATATCTCATTAGCCAATTAACATTGCAACTATAGACGAAGCTCCCAACACATAACGACATCACTTAGCAGAATAATCGAGCAGTTTGACAGCGTTAACCAATCAACATTGTATAACAATCAAACGATTTCAAATTTCTCGTCTGCACGTCCAAATTCTCACATTCCAAACGCATCGAGAGGTTGAAGTTTACATCTCATGGATTGGCATGTCATTCTAAAACTGGTGATCTCGAATCAAAACCTAATGGCTTCGGATTGTCGGCCAAACCGCACGTCGCGGACCACAATGGGGAACAAATCAAAAGTTGGAGGGAGGAAGAGAATTCACCAGGAAACGTGGATCGCGCGAGAGCGAGGCATGCGAAGATCGAGGTCGGTCCACGAGCTCCGTCGGAAGGGATTCGCCATGGCCGTCGACGAGCGAGAGATCGGAGGCAAATGAATTGGACGAGTGAGGAGGACGTCGACGAGTCTGTTCGGCAAAAAACAGTTTCAAAACCTGGCTACTGTGCTCGAATTTTAACGGCCAGGATTCCATCAATCAATGAAATCGAATGTTAAAGCATATCACTTTTTTTCTTTTTTGAAATCTTAGCTAATGTTGGGTTTCGGGTGGCGGCAACTAATATTGTGATCTCCAAAGTTGTTAACACCTTGCTATCTTTTGTAGAGATCAAGAATATAAAAGTGCATTTGGAGACATCAAAATCAGGTGCTTTTCTTTATTATTTGCTTTGGGCCATATCAAAATATATTTACTTTTTGAGCTTCACAAAAGTCATCCCAAATGTAGCCTAAATCTCATGTGAAATATAGTTTTTTTTTGTGTGTTAGCCGTTAGGTTAGTGACATTCTTATGTAATCGAAAAAAAATTAGAATAAGAGTCTTCTCTTTTAACTAGATTAGGCGAGTAATTTTCATGAATAAAAATATTATCCTATTATTTTTGGGTAGTTTTTTAGAATTAAAAAATATTTCATCGATTATTTTCGGATGTTTTCTCTAGAATTCTATATTTTTATCAATTTTATATTTATGGTAATATTAAAATTATTTTAATTTATAAATTAATAACAACCACATATTATATGTTTCCAATCTCACTATTTATGAGTTATATATTTTTTAATATTTATTCAACATAACTTTCATATTAATTAAGTTAGTTATTTATATTAAAACTATTTAAAACTATAATTAAGTTATTGTACATGATGATTAACTTCTAAGATGTCATATTGGTAAGAAGTTAAAGATGAAACATGACATAAACAATAAAGTTAAGTAAAAAATGCATATCATGTCTAAAGATATATTATATGAATAATGCTAAGTATATGATGCAATATATATATATATATATATATAGTGTCAAATAAAATAAAATTAAGATGGAATTAAAATTGCATTATATTGGTAATGCATAAGAAAAATAAGAAAATAAGTAAGATGAAAGGTAACTTAAAATTAAGTCATTGAGCATGATGTGCTAAAAAGTTGAAGTAAAGAAAAATTAATGATCATAAGCTTGGTTATAATACTACCATATATTCTATGTTTTATGATATTTATATGTGTGACATGTAAGTCATGACCTATATGGATGATATAATTCACTCATTCTTTTACCATTACATACTTTAATCAGACAGATGTCTCCTGCTTCTAGATCATGCATGTGAGAAGGATTGATGTTGTTTAAGATGATGAAGTTGTCCATGATTGATGATGTACATGAAAAGTTGATCTTATCTTACAGTTACTTTATATTAAATGATAGTCTTTTACTTATGTTGCTTCGGGTAAGTTCATGTGTGTCTATTTGATATTAAGTGACCTTTATGAACAATATTAGTTTATCTTAATATAAAATTCAAGGATTAAATCTCCTATTAATCATGTTTAAAGGCTTCCATTGATTTATCATTTGTGTTATGATTTATAAGTTTTCCGTTGATTTTTCCTATCCTTACATTTGTCTCGTATTATTTTTATTTGATTATGAGTTAACAGTCAAGTCAATTTTTATTATTTTGTATCGTCCCCGAAATCGCTTCGAGCACATGATGAATATTGGTCCGTCTGTGTGGCACGACGTGTTTTGGGGGCATTACAGCAGAATCCACATTTTTTAACAAATTAAATCATCCTAAAATACCAGTGTACTGTATTACGTTCAATAAGATGCATATCAAAGGTTATCTAGAAATTTTAAAAAAGATGATGAGTGTGCAAATCATTTTTTTATTTACACGGATCAATCAATTAATTTATTCAACCTAAGTTAGATATAATATAAGCAGTAATTTTCAAATTCCATAATTAAAACTAACTCTTTTATCCAAACCTTAACTACTTATGTTAGTTTTATCTCAATCATTAGATCCTTGATTTACACATAAATAAAAAGTGATTTACAATCTTTAAACCCACTTTAAAAATACAGTTCAGGCGTCCAAGCTCTAATTGTTCTCCGGAAATCAATTTTGAAAGAATTTTGGTTTTCTTTTAGAAAAAAAAATTGTTTCACTTTTCTCTTATCATTTAAGTTTAAAAAAGTACGTTTATTATATTTTATATAACACCATAATGTGAAAGTAGAAATGTTTTTTTTCTGTACATGAAAGAAGGAAAAACATTTTTTTTTTCCGAAAGTTGCATACAACTGTTTGGTTAAAGGACCACTTTTTCACACTTTTCTTTTAATTGCCATTTCTAAAAAATTCGTTTACTAAAATAAATACAGTAAATGTCAAAATAAAAATTATCCCTATTCAGATATTGCAAAATATGCAAAAAATACCTAAGAAGAATTGTAATACATTTAAGTGTGCACGGTATAACACTATAATAATAAACTCAAATTATTTGGTGTTTTTTTTTCTATTAGGAAAAAAAGGCAATTCAAGGTACGTAGTTCAAATATATGTTATGATTTTTTGCAGATAGAATTGTGAAGTACTTTTTATGAATTTTCCTTGCTGAAATATCACAACCTCAAACGATCATATTGTAGACTGAAATATCAAATAAATTAAAAAGGTTTAAATTTTTATATGAAATAATACAAACATGGACAATATATGAAAATTTTATTTCTGTTTTAAAATCAACTAAATATCCTCATCACTTTTTTTTCCCTGTGATTAGGTGTTTCGGATACGGCGGGCTGGAAAAAATAATAAGAAATGTGTAATAGTGGAATCATCGCCACTCAAGTGAGACAACGGGAGATAGAACATCAACGAAAACTAAAAAAAACGTTTCATATTTGAACATGTTTATCACTAATATATTTGACATTGTAAAGAAAAATATTGGAGACGTTGAATGTTTTTCATTAAAAAAAATTGGGACATACGATTTCCGATAAGAATAATTTAAAAAAGGTAAATATTCATAATTTGGTTGTATAAGAAAAATAAATTTAAATATGTAAATTAACTAATGTTTTTATATATTACATGAAAAAGAATATGAGATTGAAAAGGAGAAAAAAATAAACTCGTATACAACTTTTTAGTTAATCCAAATACATTATTTTCATCGAATAAGTTAGAAAGCATAAAAAAGCTGAAGAAAAAAAAGGTATTTTCCAAAAATAATTAAGTTTCTAGTCCTCTAAAAGAATAAATTATATAAAACCATATGACCCCTATTATTATGAGTTAGAATCCAACGGCGGCCGAAAGGTTGAGATCCTCACGTAAGTGAGCGAAACCTTCGTCGCGTCGCCATGGCCATGTGCAATCGTAAGACATCTCACCAACCAAACTCCCCCTCTCAGCAACATGATCCATATTCCTCTCCATTTGTGCTGTGCAAAAAGCTGTCTAATGCACCATATGGCATGCAAATTTTAGCTTATCTTGACTACTCCCATTTGGTCAGTCAATTTAGACACGCCACTTTCCGCAATGCATGCATGTGCAAGAAATAGTATTCTGCTCTCTCTCTCTCTCTCTCTCTCTCTCTCTCTCTCTCTCTGAACCTGTTGCAGGTTGTATAAGATGAGTACAAAGGTGACAAGGGATCATTGTGGTGAATTGGTGGAAGTATATATATCTTAATTAATGTGATGGGGGTCTTCTTCTAATTGTCCTTAATTTCTTCTCCAATTCCTCTTAGATGTTGACACATAATGCGAGGTCTTCAGTAAGCTTCAAACGGTTAGAAGTCATTGTACTGCATTAATTTTTAATTTATTACTGAATGCATGATGTTAAATCGACACAAAATTAATTATATAAGGTCAATGCGTGCGTAAGTCCGCGGTGATCCATTAATGTACACGTACTTCTAGCTGCATGTTCTATAATATATCGATCAAATGCAGCCTCAACGTGTTGTGTTCATGGTGCTAATTTATTACGACAACAGGGAGAAAAAATACCGAATTCTCCAAGAGTCAACCAGGAACATGATCATATGGTGCAGTTAAAGAAGTTCTTATGAGTTGCAGGTGCATATAATTAATTCATGTATGCAATTCATTAAACTTTACCCATATGAACTCTTCAAAAATATCTGTTTCGCATGGTCTTCGGACTCATAGACAACACAAACCCTCTCCTCGGCTGTCTTAAGAGAGAGGAGAGAGAAACTTAATTCTAGTTGGCTAGCACAATACTTGTCCCACTTTGGCAAGGCAACATGAGCCACTATAATTCATGAATTATGCTACTTTATTTAGGATATTAGAAAGATCGAAGCTTCTGAGCAAAAAAGAAATTGCAGCTAGTTGTATTGATCGATCCAACTGGACATTAGCATGTCGATCCACTTTCGTTTACGTAACCAATTAAATAACACGTATCCATGTGTCTGCCACAAGACAAGTTCTTTTTATTTTATATATCTATCCAAGAATATGATGATGACAGGAATATTGGCCTTTGTTGGTGCCTGGTTAGTTAAAGATGAAAGGATACCTGCCACATTTCGAGAACATGAATTATTTAGATCGATTTGTCATGAATTCTATGGGCTGCATGTTATACATATATCAATGCGCATATTTTTCATCTCATGTAGTAATTTACCATCCATTCACCTCGATCAGTTTAAACGATATTTTGTACGATGTAATTAGTTATGTATACCAATTTAATTAAATAACATGTTTTTTTTATTTCACTAATTAAACTGTATTAATTGATCTTTTTGTGTAACTTTGATATAATAAAAGTTCAATGTATGTCCTGAGCAGAATTTTTTTATCATTCATCTAACAACAAGTGTCATTAGTCAAAAAAATGAAAACAAATATATCTATTAAGGATGTTTTTTTTCCGAATGTGTAGATGAATTATCAGGATTATACTTAGGATGTAAGAGAGCTGAGAGCTGCTTAATACATATATTAAACTAGTTTCGTAAACATATTAGATCATAGTTAATCCAATTCTAAACGGAAATCTTGACATTTGATACTTATGAAATTTGATATTTTGATGTTTTCTTATGGAGGTTTAGTCCACTAATAAGTTAAACTAACCATCGTCGGTTGTTGATATGATCGATATATTATTTTCATTTAGATATTCATATTTCACGATACCAAATTAATAGTTAAAAAAATAAGTTCCAAATTGTGACATTCCTCATCAACAAAAAATGGTTTATTCGATCAATAATAGATTAAAGAGAATATTGGGAGCATCGGCAAATATTTATTGATAACTCGATCCCATCAAATTAAATCAATTTGTATGATAATAGCATTTTAGAATCATGTCATTATGAGCAAAGGAAATAATAAGTACACTATAAAATTGTAACACCCAACAATCTCAAAAAAATAATAAATAATAGACGAACACGGATCATGTTCAAATTGAATGTGGATCATATTGAAAGCGGGTTGAGTTATATGCTCAACACAGAATGTTTCCAATTTGAACATTATTGATTGCGCTCACAGTCATGACTGTTAATTTTTTTTTATAATTTTCCATCTTTTTTTTTCTTTAATTTCACTTTAGATTGTTGTGGTATTATTTTGTCTCACTCCAACTACCCTAAACACACAAAACACAATATTATATAGATCCTAACTCTTAAAACTAAAATAAAATGAAATGAAGAATAAAATGATGCATATGATGATAAAGTTGACGAAAATGAGACAAATATATGATGAAAAATATGACTAAATTAGTATGCATCAAAGACCAACGACAACACATGTATCAAGGGAACGAGAGATAGGACAATTAGGATGTGAAGAACAGACGAGAAAACTCCAATACGGATAGGTATGAATAGAAGGATCAAATCTAAGAATTTTATATATATGAGATAATATAGGGGATTTACATGAAAATCTATGATAATAACATTTTTTTTGCAAGAGAAGATAATTATTGTAATTATTAGTTGATTAATAATCTACCCTACACTCATGAACAAATCAATTTTAATAACTCAGTCGAATATGGGTCGTGTCCTAATGGACGTTGTCTACGTTCCCTCTCGGGAATGATCACGTTCGCAGGACGTGGGTCGTGTCCCCAGTACCAAGATGGAGCAAAGGAGACGGATCGCGCAGCCCCTTGATGTGAATCGTGTCCAATGGAGTGAAGAAAGCATCACTGCATAGTCGCTTTCTTGGAGATAGAACATGGACCACATTGCACCCTGACATGAGATGTGTTCCGCCACAACGTCGGAGCAAATGGAGAAGAATCAAACCCAGGAAATGGTCGTGTGCTTTTCAGGCGCGAATTGTGTTCTTCGAAACGATGACGATGGATACAAACGCTTAACTCCGGAAATGGGTCACGTCACGCCAACTCGGACCACGTCCATCGATTGTAACCGAAGTCGCCTTGAACTGACCGTGTCAGAATTGAAACAAAAAGATGCAGATGCGGACCGTGTTGCCTCAACATGGGCCGTGTCTAAAATGGACATGGAACGAGTCGCCTTGAAATTGGACTACATATTTGCAGCAGTATCTACAGTTAAGACATGAATCATGTGTGCCATCGATGCGGGTCGTGTCATGATGATGAAACATACCTAGATACAGTTACAGAAAAAATGTATTGTGCCTTGATTTAACGTGGGTTGTGATCCCCATTGAAGGTGCTAAATTGAAAATTGATTGATATGAACTTGTTTGATTGTACTTATTGATTGGATCCAGATTGACGAACGATGTTAGTTTAGTTGCACGCAAATGATAACCTAATTCAACTTAATAAGATTTTAAAAAATACTAATAATTATGATTGAAATTATGCATTAGGAGGATGATTCCCAATAATTGAAGGATTTATCCCTATTGAGTTCCTACATGGACTATTGGAAAGAAGACGATTGAGTTATTTCGGTGACTATTGAGTTTCTACGGATATTATTGAATTAATTGAATATCATTGAGTTTCTTATGAGACTATTAATGATCTAACTAGTCATATTGGTGTTGATAAACAAACCTGAATTTTCTATGCATTGATAAAGACTCACTATTGGTTGTAATGATTAAACAACTTAAGACAAGATCAATAGACAAGAATGACTTAGTCCTAAGTAAAGCATTGATCGGATGTAAACATATTAAATGATATGGATATTGAGCATCGTAATATCATGGTGTCATTGATGTTCTCGCCATTGATGGACATATGATAACGAATGAGAAGATGCAAAGTAAAAGTATTCAAATGGACAATAACATATTAAGCCTCCCATGTATGATGTTATTGCAAATCTATTGATGTTCTTGTAAGTGAATAAGTCCCGAATATCATCAAGAAAAAAGTAAGTTATTGAGAAAATAAAATGGTAAAGAAAATGAAAATAATTTATCGATTATAATTTATCCTCTATCATGTTTCATATATGATTATTCCTACGATGTTACCTTTATATATTGAGTTTTATCGCTAATGAAAGAACTATCTCCCATGTTTTTAATACTATAGACGATGAGACTGAAGATAGATGATGGCATTGGTGATGCATATGCTCGTGACATGGTAGCTTGTATATGATAGAAGTCTAGTAGTTGTTTAATTACTTTGTATTAGAGTCTTATGAACTTTTATTAGACATATTTTTTTTCTATTGAACAATGTAATGGAACCTTTTAGTTTGGCT
>LTAE01003893.1:0-16294 GCA_001647135.1 Pontederia paniculata | reverse complement strand
TATATATATATATATATACATAATTCCATGCACATATACATTGTAAACAAGTAAATAAACCCCACTCTTTGTAACTAGTAGACAATACTCGAAATCTATGCTAATTTACTTGATGGCATCACATTGGAGTGAGAAGCTTATAATTACAAAGAGTTTTGAACCATATGCACATGCATGCGTCCAACTTGTCATACTTGCATGGTTAATTGGTTTAAATTATATAGTAATGATTGCTTATTGGGTCAACTATTCTTACCTCAATTATCTAATGATTCGAGAGAGCCCAACTTTGGCCCCATGCACTACTTCTCTTCTATAATAATATATAGTAGATCAAAAAATAATTCTCCAATCAGTGATCAAAAAGCTCCCCTTCCCTGCACCTATATATATACATGCCACACACAAGCCTATGGAACCATGCACTTGTAGACTGCAGCAAATAGCTAGCAATCAAGGAGGAGATCCGGCTTTCCAAGATGTCCCTCAAGTGCTCCATGCTTCTCTTGGCCATGGCAGCCCTCCTCGTGGGGCTCTCGGAGGCCCAGCTCCGGGTCGGCTACTACCAGTACTCGTGCCCCCAGGCCGAGGCCATCGTCCGCCAGGAGCTCACCAACATCCTGACCCGCGTGCCCAGCCTCGCCGCCCCCCTGCTCAGGATGCACTTCCACGACTGCTTCGTTAACGTACTCTCTCTCTCTCTCTCTCTCTCTCTCTCTCTCTCTCTCTTTGGTGATCATCGAAGTGTTTAATAATGATAATGGTCGATGAGACGGTTTGTTCATGCAATTGTATGTGCATGCATGTACGCAGGGTTGTGACGCTTCGGTTCTACTGGATTCGACTGGCGGCGTCCAGGCGGAGAAGGACTCGCCGCCCAACCAGAGCCTCCGTGGCTACGGCGTCATCGACGGCATCAAGTCAAAGCTGGAGAAGGCTTGTCCCGGCGTCGTCTCGTGCGCCGACATCTTAGCTCTGGCCGCTCGGGACGCCGTGGCTCTGGTATATACATATACTAACACTACACTTGCAGTTTCCACGTTGTGACGCCAAGAGCGCACTCATGTGATTGATCCGTATATAATATTTGCAGTCTAAAGGCCCGTCATGGAGCGTGCCCACCGGACGAAGGGACGGGTTCAGGTCCGTCGCCTCCGACGCCCTGTCCAACTTGCCGCCGCCCTCGATGACCGTCAACCAGATACTTAACCAGTTCTTCATCCCCAAGGGCCTCGACATCAAGGACCTCGTCGTGCTCTCAGGTGCGCACACGATAGGGACGGCGGGATGCTCGTCCTTCTCCGACCGGTTGTACAACTACAAGAACACGGGCGCGCCGGACCCTCTGATGAACAAGAGCTACGCGTCGAGGCTGAGGAACAAGTGCAAGCCGAACGACCTGAAAACCATCGTGGAGATGGACCCCGGGAGCTACAAGACCTTCGACACCAAGTACTACCAGAACATCGTGAAGAAGAAGGGCCTGTTCACGTCCGACCAGGACCTCCTCACCGACGGCCGCACCAGCGCCTACGTCGTCCGCCAAGCCAGCGGCCCCGGCTTCGAGTTCTTCACCGACTTCGGCGTCTCCATGGTCAAGATGGGCAACATCGGCGTGCTCACCGGCAGCCAGGGCGAGATCCGGAAGCAGTGCCATGCCAAGAACTAAAGCGACCAAAGTGCAACATAGAAAAATATTACAGGACGTACGCACGCTCACTGTGCACAGGGAGAAAGCTACCAGTTACAGCAAAGTGGAGTGACCTCTCTCTGTTGCTTTCTTTAGAGACCTCTTGTTGTATTGGATTTATTTTATTCGTTGCTACTTGTAATAAGCTGCCGCAGCATCTTGTTTTATTTTTTATTTTATTTTTTTGTTTTCTTTCTTTGCTTTTTCCTCTTCTTTGTGTTCAATAAGCTGTCAAAGCATCTGATGAATAATTAATTATTTTAAGTTTCTTATCCAATTCCATGCTCCCCCACTTCAATCCAAAAGTACCAATATGAGAATTTGCTTTTGCTTGCTAATTGTTTTCCAATTATTTACAATCATAGAGACTTCTTTTTGCACCGCCATGCATGAAGCTAAACATATGGCGTCGACTAGCAAGTCATTTATATGTATATCATTCTTTATTTTTGCTTGATGTCAAACTTTGGATCACAACTAATTTAATTCAAAAGATAAAATCTTTTGTAATATTTATATGTACACAGTGTGTGCATTATTCTTAATCCAATTGTTGGCATATATTGTTTCTTATTAAGAAGCTTCTAATGGTCGAATCCTCTTCCATGCATGGACAGAAAAACTAGATGCTGTAGGATCACATATAGATGTGACATAGCCTGTCGTTGTAGGTGGTGGCATGAGCTAGTGGGCACATGAGCTTATACTCATCAATTAATCCAACTCCGAACCACACACACATAGATTTGGACCTGTTTCAGAGCTCATGTAAAATTTCTTTTATACCCTAAACTAGTTAAGAGTGATGCATGCATGTGGTTTGAAAACATGTGATCTGTCTCTCTTGAACTTTATTAGAGATCTGTTTATGAGCTGACTTCCATTAATTGGCTTTGAACAGATTCTCCACAGGTACAATGAAATACTCCTAAAAATTTGTCCTCTTCATACAATTATTAAAACATCACTCATACAAGTCATGCAGCATGCTTGTGTACTTTAATTGGGTACCATGCAAGCTTCAACCATGATGCATATTATCTATCTAAAGCCCTATTCACAACGACCATCTTATCTATCAATAACCCTATTGGCAAGTAATTTATAGTGGTAAGATACTTGTGCATTAATGAATCTTCAATTCGTAGACATATTTTTTTCAATAGTTTTCGAGACTTCGCCTCAACTAGTTTGAGTCATTCTGGATTATATGGAACAACTTTTTTTTGTGCATTAGAATAAGTCAAACTTTAAATTTTCTCAAAAGAGGATGAGCTATTTACCGCTCAAATATTTTGATCATCTTTCATTTCGATTTTTATTTAATAATAAATCTTACCTTTTGTAAAAGAAAAGAAAAAAATAACATGCATGTAACTCTTTCTCTTTAGCTAATTAGCTCGATGCAAGACAGATGTGCATGTTATATATCTAGCTGTTTTAATAGCAGATATGCAGATAAATATGGTGGATTGCCCTCTAAACCGGGCATCTGCTTTCTTGGAAGTCTCTGTTACTAGGACAGAAACCTAATCACGCAAGCATGCACAGACGCCAAGCAAGCTCTAAGACTTTTAATGGCAAACATTGACCCTACTGGATCAACTCTGTGTATTATTTAAAGAAGTGACAATGATCACATCTTGTTTCTGCAGCTGGAAAAACATCACAAAAAGCTAGGGGCAGATTCAGTGTTCAGAAGACCACTCTAATTAATTAAGTTTCCTCATGCCCTGCAAGCTACATGTGGATTTAATTATCTGACAAACTTCACTCTTTCCTTCTTCTGATTCTTATGTAACTACCAATTTATGATTACTTTTCTAGGCATCTTTTCTCGGCGTGACTGATGCAGTGATCTTGTAATTCAAGGAAAATTTAAATCACCCTTAATTAATCTTTCTGCCACAGCAGGGCTACTTGATAATTGATGTACAGCAACCCCTCTGCTTCATTGTTCCTCTCAATTCCCCTGCATTCACTGTAGACAATGGATATCTATATACAGTAACGTTCTGATTGTTGTTTTGGAAACATTTCCGTCATTTCTATTGCATAGTTACATGCATAAACACTCTGGACAACAAACCCAGTAGTAGTGGTTGGTAGAGCAGGACAAAGATTCGAGTCTCTGTCTCTGAGTTGTTCTTCCATATCACAGTTTAGATGCTGGAAAACAACTCCCTGGACCTGTAAAGATATTTATAGGTGCATCCTGTTTTGTCAAGGCATGTTACAAACAAGCCAATTCCATATGTATGATATATTCCAGAGATTCCTGTGCTCAGAGGAAGGATAAGACAAGATAACATAAATTTGTAATGAGATTTATTTTAAGAAGACAATCACAAACGCTTAGCTCACCCTTTCCAACCTCTGTTTTAATTTGTATTCAAGCAGAAGAAA
The DNA here is from genome assembly GCA_001647135.1 of Pontederia paniculata. Classification (NCBI taxonomy): domain Eukaryota; kingdom Viridiplantae; phylum Streptophyta; class Magnoliopsida; order Commelinales; family Pontederiaceae; genus Pontederia; species Pontederia paniculata. The sequence goes on along the minus strand of LTAE01003893.1, from coordinate 12,198 downwards.
TCATATTTCATGCTGAGTATATATAGAGCCCACATTTGATGTTATCATTAATATAACTTACATGAATTATAGTGTTTGTTACCCTCTCTGAAAAATCCATTTGCTAATTAGAGGCTCATTTCATACACACTTGTCACAAGTTTGGCTTAGGTGATAAGAAATAACTTACAGCTTATCGATCTGATAATTTTTTTAAGTACTGAAGCTAATTTTAAAGGATAAACAGATGTGTTTGGATACAAATATTGGTAATAATGATAATTAGTGTAATGTTTGACAATAAAATGGCATATAAATAATTTTTATATTTAAGAGACTCAAAAGCTTCAAATATGACCTTTCGATAATTAATACTTGTATGATAAAGTTATAAGAAAACTTTAGAATCTAATGATAAGCTACATAATTTTGATAAAATAAGAGGTGTTTGACTAAATTTATAAGTTGGTTAAACTTATTTATAAGTATTTTCTTAATTAATATGGATGTTTGGTAATTAATATTTTTTCACTTATAAGGTGCAAGGGTCACAACTATATCCACGCATCACATAATTAATAATAATTCGTTGTTATTGATATTTGCATACATAACATATAATAATGAAATAATATATTAAGTTAGTGATTCGAGCTTCATATGATTTTTATTTTAAATTAAGAGATGGTTTACAAATTTCTAACTTAATAAATATTCAACATTGTAATATAGATTCATTAAAAATGTTCAAAATATCTATTTACATAGTCATTCAAATTTGTAAAAGAAATATATTTGTCAATTTTGTATTCAATGTTATTTATTTCTTTTCTTCACATCAAAACATATTTTTTTATTACTGTTTTTATTTCTTCATCGGGGGAAATCCCCCTCCATATGATGTGTGTGTGTCAGTGTGTGTTGGTGGTGGTGAGGTGGGGTGGGGGGAAGTGCGATTGACGTTCTGTTTTCGCCAAAAAGTCTACAGCCCTATTTGCGTCGCGAGGGATATACTAACATAGCACATTTTCAAACGATAAAAGTAGTGTCCAAATATCTGATAGTAAACTTCTGAGTCTATATGTATAATTTGACCTTCTAAACATTATACATGTTTAAACTAAGAAAAATGTTATAAGACGACACTCCACATTATCACTTCAATATGTTGGCATTTCACGACTCAAAGAATTTTTGTTTGAATATGGTCCTCCTATTCTTTACATGATGGTCGATTTCAGCAACTTGAAATATTTAACATTATGCAAAAGATTTTATTATCCTTATATAAAAGAAAGAGAATGCAAATGTACCCGATATTCAAAACAATAAAATGGACACCAATTATCGCTCATAATTGGACTAGTTTACAAATTTTAGGAGTTCATGGAAAACAATATGTTGTATAATTAAAATATTAATTAGTCATAGTATAATATGTTAAAGAAACAACAACAATAGAATTAGTATCATTAATAACACAATGGAAATGTACCTTCCTGAAGAACCATTGAATATATATAATATATATATAGTTCTGCTATAAGAAAATAAAATTAGATATAATATGTGGTAAATTATATTAATTAGTAAGGGATACAAAAGTAACATTTACTTACCTAATTAATTTTGTAGGACGATTAAACATATATGGAAAATTACAAGATGAAAGAAAGTATTGAAAGAAAATGAAAGGAAAATTATAAAGAGAATAAGGAAATCAAAATTAGGAAAATTACAACATGGAAATTTATATAAGAATATATGTTTATTATTTCATTAATTATTACCTCTCTTCCTTCTCATTAATTTTAAACCACAATCACTCTAATTTTCTTAAAAAAAGGTTAATAAAATATGACAATTGAAGAATTGCATGAATCACAATTTAATATTATAATCCAAAGTCACTAATTTTTTCCTTAAAAATAATGTGTTAGCCAAATATGATAGTTTGAATGGTTACTTGAAGCAAAGTAATGAATTATCTTATGACATATATACATTGTATGTATATTTGTTTTTTTTTTTTCGTACTATGAATGTAATTGATATTATTTTAATAAATTTAACTTATTAACAATTTCTTATTTAAATTAATAATAAAAGTAGATCATATGTTTAAAACAAAGGCTTAATATCACAATAAAGACTTTACATCACCGAAAAAAATTAAAGGTGTTACACAAATGATCAATTAACTAAATCAAAATTCAAAAACAAAAAAGCATATGTCATTAAATACACATATCCAAACAACATGCATGTGATCTTAAATGCCTCTTTTTGGATCTCCAAGTGAATGCTTGTCCTTGCTATTTCTCATTGTGTAATATTTTTTGCATCCATCATACAATGGAGAAGTATTAAAATAGTTAATATCTTTCCTTTTATCTCGCCTTAGAGATGGGCAAACTTTAGCTGCATTTGGTGATTGCCAAAATATATTGCCACAATTTCACCTTTAAAAAATACAGGCACAAAAAATATAATTTGACTCTTAAAAGCATCTTTCTTAAAGTTCGATACTTATAAGGCATAAAACAAAACAAACCACTAGTATTAAATGTCTCAAACAAAGTTAAACATTAACGAAAACATTTTTCAAAATAAAAGTCCAAGTATGTCTTCTCATTCTTTTAAATTTCCTTATCATCGTCATAAAAAGCTATCTTCTCCCTCTTTCTTCTTTTATTAAATTGTATGATTGATCCTCCATTAACATCATCAACTTCTATATAACCTTTAGATATTTATGCCAGTTTAAGAAGAAATATTAATTAAAATAGCAAAAAATTATAATAAAAAAATTTAAAATGTAGCAAACATCTAATAAAACATAAGCATACAAGATTATCTCATTTGTTTTCTTTTCCTTCCTTCATTTATAAAATCACAGCAAATTCACCATCTTTTACAGACTTGCCCTTAAGAAATAATATTCATTATGCATTAAAGCAAGCATTCACAAAAAAAGAAATGCTTTCAAATTTTTACATACTTTTACCTTTTTATTGTGCATGTGTTGTATCTCCAATTTTCATCCGTCACAAATAATTTTGAGATTGCAAAACTTTCCCACCCTTCTTTTAAATTATGATGATTCAATTTCAATTTAAAAATAAAATGTTTCCCATAAAGTGTCTTAATTTGGACAAGTGCCAATCAATTGTCAATTATAACTTATGGGTGATGAATATGATGCAAGAGCTCATGGATACTGACGTTGAGAACTTGGTTGTATCAGTTATTTTGGGATTATATTCAGTTTAGAGTTGAAATAGATTAGTATTAATTCTCATATGTTGTCAATTTATTAGTTGATATGTTAATTATGTTAGTTGTGAGAACCTTTTTAAATAGTCTTCATAATAAAAGATCATTTATTGCTTTGACTCCATATATTGTGTGATCTACTGAGGACAACCATCACCTGTTCCATATATCGTGTTATGGGCTGCGAAGGCTGGTGATGCTTCGGGTCATCAAAACTCGACGACAACTTAGGTGTCAATTTTGTGCTATGCCAAATTGATATCATAGTTGTCATGTTGTCGAAGGAATGAACCATGGTGGACCACTCTACCAAGGATGAGTTAATTAGGTTATGGGCAGATGTTGATGAATCACACAATTCGATTCACCAGTTGGTCAATGTTGTGCAATAGTTGGTGGTGTGGGATCAAATTGTTGTTACTAGCCAATGGTGGAGAGGGAAGTAAATCATCCTACCACCTCTTGAAGAATTCAGCAATGATGAGAGCATGAACAACAACGACCACCAGCCCCCTCATGTTGACATAGGGTTTAAAATGAAGAGGATGTCCCTGCATTTGGCAGTCAATTACATATTGAAGACTTTTTGGATTGGCTCGCAGAAGTAGAACATTTTTTTTTAAAATAATGGAGATCTCAGAATAAAAATAGGTGAAATTTGTGGTCTACATATTGAAAGGTGTCACATTTGCTTAGTGGGAGCAGCTATAATCAAGGAGGCGGCACCAAGAAAGACCTCCCATACAATCATGGGTAAAGATGAAATAACTCCTTCGAGATAAGTTCTTACCGCCTGACTATGAGCAAATTATATACCAACAACGGCAAGATTGTTGACAGGGAAACTACACGGTTCAAGTTTACACCACAAAATTATATCCGTCTTTCTTCACGAATCGACTTGATCGATTTAGAAAACCAACATACAACGAGGTTTTTATCGGGGTTATGACCAACAATATGTGATCGAGTGGAGATGTAGTCACCTCAAACTCTGGAAGACACAATATCACTAGCTGAGAAACCAGAACGACATTGGAGAGGAATGCTCGAGCACCCTTTCGACCAACTGACTCCATTAGGCATGTCCCTCAGTGCCAAACATTAAAATCCAACATTCTTGAACCTAAAGATCATACGTCCAAGGTGTCGTCAACCAATACACCATTTGCTAAACCAACTCTGCCACAAGTTCCGTCGAGGAATGCTAATCCTTATGGGAGCCCAATACCTCCCACTTGTTTTCGATGTTGACAACTAGAGCATCAATCTAACGAATTCCCGCAAAGACTAACAATTGCTTATGCCAAGAATGATAGGGAAGAACATGTTGAATACATTGAAGATTAGTTTATGAACATATTGATGAGGCCGACTATGTTGATACCAAAGGTGAACATATCTCCTATATGGTACAAGAATTATTGTTGGCACCAAAGAAAGATGAGGTTTCACATCGATATAATATCTTCAAGACTCGGGGTATTGTTAGAGGAAAGTTGTTCGATATCATAATTCATAGTGATGGTTCAAAGAATATAGTGTCAAAAATTCTAATTGATCGCTTACAAATACCAATTGACCAACACCCTTCCCCATATCATGTTGGGTGGACTAAATCTGGAATAGTTCTACAGGTGACATCAATATGTCGAGTACCATTCTCCATTGGTCATCCTACAAGGATGATGTTGTTTATGATGTCCTTGACATGGATGCATGTCATCTGATGCTCGATAGACCTTGGCAATATGATGTCCAAGCAACACATCTAGGCCGCGAGAATGTGTACATGTTCATTCACAAGGAGCAACAAATTCGTTATTAATGCCTTTGAATGAGCAACTCCTTACTGAGATTGTGCCGACGAAGCCCACATTTCTCATAGGTAAATGACAAGTGTTCACCCAATCGCTACGACTAGTAGTTTTTTTTGTTGCTTTGATAATTCTCAATTAAGAGGGACAACCTAAACTGATGCCAAATGTGGACCTTTACGTCGTGTTGAAGGACTTACGGATGTGATGCCTCAAGAGCTACCATCTATGTTACCTCTTGAGAGAGACATCCAACACCTCATTGACTTATTACCAGGATCAAGTTTGGCAAACCTCCCTCATTAATGTATGAGCCCAAACTAACATCAGATACTACAAAGAACACATGGGAAATTTGCTACATAAAGGGTTTATTCGGGAAAGCCTTAGCCCTCGTGTCGTATCTGCACTCCTGGTGCCAATGAAAGGTGGTTCATAGTGAATGTGCATCTACAACCGAATGATTAACAAAAAATAGTAAATTACCATTTTCCCATTCCTCGACTAAAAGACATATTGGATACGCTCCATGATGCTAAAATTTCCAAGGTGGATCTTTGTAACGATTATCATCAGATCCAACATCACATTTAGGGATAAATGGAAGACATCATTAAAGACAAAAGATGGCTTATATGAATGACTTGTCATCCCCTTTGGGTTATCTAATGTGATCCGTGTGTTCATACGAATTATGATGCACGTCTTAAAACCATTCATCGGAAAATTTGTCATTGTTTATTTAGATGACATTTTGATTTATAGCAAAGCACGAGAGGAACATATTGAACACATCCGACAAGTGCTCCAGGAATGGCATGAACATAAGTTATACCTCAACCTTAAGAAATGTGTATTTCTTAATAAATTTATTATTCCTTGGCTATATTGTGAGTTCAGCAGGATTATCTGTAGATGAAGAGAAAATTTCTTCCATTCTGATGTGGCCAACGTTGAAGACTATTACGACGTGCTAAGTTTTCACAGCCTCGCATCATTCTATCATCGTTTTATCATAATTTCAGTAGCATTGGTCGTCACCTCTATCACTAAGTGCCTTTAACGATGGGCATTTTAAATGGACGAATGTAGAAGAAGCTAGTTTTGAATACATTAAATGATGGCTCAAGATCATCCTTGTATTAGCACAGTCCGACTTCAATAAAGTCTTCAAGGTGGAAAGTGATACCTCAATTGTAGGTATTGGTGCTATTCTTAATCAAGTGTGTCATCTAGTGGTGTTCCATAGTAAGAAGCTAACTAATGCACGTCATGGATGGATCACGTACGAACTGGAGTTCACGTGATGTGTGTTATCTAGTGTTCAATCAAAATCAGATTCATGTATAGGATATGCAAGTAGGTTATGACAATGTATATGAAGAATAGTGAATGCCAGTAAACAATCAGTTTTAAAATATTAAGACAACACAACGATGTTGTAAGTGCACATCGATTGATAATAGTGCTTCAAGTATCAAATCCACAGGGAAGCTAAGCAATTATGAGGAAATAATCACTCTAGTCTAACCTAACTAACTATATTGGAGAAATGATTCAGGAAATTTGACAAGAATAGAAATGTAAATTAACCAATTTTTATATTTTCAGGTTGAGAGATGAAATAAAAATTATCACAACCAAGAATTGAGGGTACAACAGGGATGTAAGAAACCTTGGAGTTAGTATACTTCAGGGATGTTGGATAATATCATTGTTATAGTGCAGGGTTATTATACTATGTTGAGCTTTAGTGAAGAGAGGAATCATGGATTCATTTTAAAGGGCCTTAATCACTATCTCCTAGCTGATTGGCATTGGAGATCTAGAGAAAAGCCCAAAACCTATTTAAGATGGATCTAGTAGGCACTTCCGAATCGAGGTTTTTTCAGCATATGATCCATGCATCACAAGTCTGCATAACTCGTTCGCTAGTGAATCATATATGAATGAAAAGGGATGGTTCATCCTCCAAACATTCTAAACCTTAAGAGAACAGACAAGTTCCTCACGGTTGTATTCATGCGGAAATGTTCGATGACGAATAGGAAATTGAAACACAACCAATGATATCAACAAAAAAATCATGAACATTCAAATCCTTGAGTGCCCCTCGGTCAAGGCGTATCACTCGACGGAATCAAATGCTAATAAGAAGTATAATAGGAGATAACTGGTCAGTTTAAATCTGATTCAATCTAACCATAAAAACTCTCACATATTAAACAAGTTCATGAAACAAAAGCATACCATGCATATTCATAAAATGAAAACTAGAATAGTTCAATGCATTCAAACCAAAGTACGATCCTATGCATCATTATGTAATAGTAACTCCAAGATTATCTATTTAGTTACACATCATAATCATCAGAATAAAAGAAAGGTGTTCAGAAATGGTCATCATCCTACGCTCTCTGCAACTTCCTTCGTCTCCAATGGTGTCTCCCCTCCCTTGTGTGAATGACCGAAATGAATGGAATGATCTGAATGATTTCGAGATGCGTCGTCCTTGTCTTATTTGGTCCATTTTATCATCTTTGTCTTGTTTTGACACGTGTCACCTTTTGTCCAACCCAAAATTATTCTCTCATTTGTCCCTGCAAATCATGAGCTATCTTGATTCTCCCGCCAAAGCAACTTTGTCATCTTACGATTCGACATGTGAGATTATGATGTTTCTTCAAACGAGGGTGTGATAACTTCTTTCTTCCGAAGATCCTGAAATAATAACAAAAGGGGCAGGACTTGCTCCAAATACATAAATCAATAAATTGAAATATAATAAGAGAGTGTTTAGTAGAAAAGAAGAAAATGAGCTCACAATAGATATTCAATCTCAAAAGAAGGCATGAAACCAATATTAATCACAACAATAGTGGCCAAATAATGCATTTGATGCATGGCATCATTATGCTATAATCCAAGCACTCAAATACTAGGAGCACTATTTAATACGAAAGAAATTTATACTTCATATTGATCATGAAGCTCTCAAGCACCTCCAAAACCAATCAGTAATCGAATGCAAATTAGGTGGATCAACTTCCTACAGAATTTCACTATTGTCATTAAGCACAAATCAGGAGCTCTCAACAAAGTAGTAGATGCCTTGAGTAATCTTAACTACCATGAAAACATTAATCATGGGATTTGACACGGTGAAAAAGCTTTATCATGAAGATCCCGACTTTTACAAACAATAGGAAAAATGCTAATTATAACAAAGAGTTGACAACTGACACATTCATGAAGGCTTCCTATTCTTTAACGATCGATTTTGTATTCCTCACTCGTCTATTCGCGAACAAGTGATGAGAGACTTACATGGTGGAGGCCAAAATGGTCATTTTGGATGCGACAAGATTATAGTAGTCATGAAAGAATGTTTTTACTAGCCTCATTTGAGAAGAGACGTTGAAAGGTTCATGAAATGTTGTCAAGTGGCAAAGGGTTGTTCCAAGAATTCCAGTTTGTATTTAACGTTACCAATTCCAGATGGTCCTTGTGAGGATCTAACCATGTATTTCATCCTCGAACTTCCTCATACACAATGAGGATATGATTCGGTGTTCATGTTGATTGATTGATTCTCAAATATTTCTCATTTCATAGTTTGCTCGAAGACGTTAGATGTGAGCCATATAAAAGAGGTTGTTCATCTTCACAGGATTCTCTTGTTCTATCACTTCTAATCGAGATTCCAAATTCATGTCACATTTCTGTCACACATTGTGGAGTAAACTTGATACTTCTTCGAAATTCAGTAGTGCTAGTCATCCACAAACTAATGGGCAAATGGAGGTGGTTAATTGCATGCTCAAAAACTTGTTATGCTCCATTTCGGGCAAGTTGCCTAAGTAATGGGATTGTGCTCTTCCCCAAACAAAGTTTGCTTTCAACGGCAACGATTAATCGTACTACTGTAAAGCTCTAATCGTCATAGTCTATGGTTATGTTCCTCGGCAAGTTGTTGATCTTGCTATGCCGAAGGTTGAGAATGCATCTGACATAGATGTACACCACCTCATTCAACACATTCATGATGTTCCACAATCTGCCCAATTGCACGTGGAGGAGGTTATTGCAAAATATAAAGAGTTTGCTGATCGAAAATGCCGCAATCAACCTTTCAATAAAGGGGATGTTGTTATGGTTTTCTTGCGCAAGGAGCCCCATCTAGTTCTTATAACAAACTCAATGACAAGAAATATGGGCCTTGTCGTATTCTTCAAAGGATGAATGATAATTCCTATGTCATCGATCTCCCTGGTGATCCCATAATTTCTTCAATTTTTAATGTGGTAGACCTTTCTCTATATTACTTTGATCGTGATTTTAAAGACAACTTAGGGTCGAGCATTTTGCATATTGTGGGACCTCATGCAAGAGGTCAAGGATACTAACGCAGAGAACTTGGTTGTGCCAATTATTTTGGGATTACATTGAGTTTAGAGTTGAAATAGATTATTACTGATTCTCATATGTTGTTAAGTTGTTTAGTTGATATATTAACTTTGTTAGTTGTGAGAACCTTTTAAATAGTCTTCTTCATAATAAAAGACCATTTACTAGTTTGACTCCATATATCATGTGATATGCTGAGAAAAACCATCGCCTATTATTCTTTTCCTCTGCAATATACAAGCCGCGAAGGCTAGTGACGCTTTGGGTCATCAAAACTCGACGACAACTAAGGTGTCGATTATGTATTGTGCCCAAAATCCAATGATATTTTTTTCCTTGACATTAAACAAAACAAAAATTATTTTAGTTGTCTCATCACTGACCTTCAGATGAATTTTATACTTGACACGAAGAGTGAAGTGTAAAAAATTTGAAGCAAGAATAATATACACTATTTTTTCTTACCGAACAAGATGGAATTTGCACTCTTTATTGCACGAGTTGCAAATATGAACACCATCAACAGGAGAACACGAGTTACATGAAATATAATCAGCCATGGAGCCAAAAACTAATTATTGTGCGTTCACAATTCAAATGTAAAAGCTGATAATAATATTAATAAGCTAATTATAATAATTTATGAGACTACTAATTAATGACATGATTAAATAATGTTAATAAGTCAATGAATTTGATTAGGTTAAATGTTAATGAGTTTTAAATAAAAATTAATTGATTAAAGTAAGAAAAGAGCAAATAGGGGCATGATTAAAGAATATTAAGAAGATAAATTTGATTATTAGCTAATAAATTTTAGAAAAGAAAAAAATAATTATATTTGTTAGAAAAAACTACGATAAAATGATCAAATTAAACACACACAAAAATAATATACAAATATTGTAAACATATATGAGAAGACGAATATTTTTCTCTGAAAGGAAAGAGGAAACTTTAATATAAAGAAAGAAAGAAATAAAAAAAACTTGAAATATAAAAAAATTAAAAATTAAAAAAATAGCAGGATATTTTTTTATAAAAATGAATTAATAATATAAGAGTAATAGATTTTTCTCCTATGGTATGATTAAAAGATATTAAGAAGCTAATAAATTTGATTAGGATAAATTTAATTGAGTTTCAAATAAATATTAATTAAAGTAAACATCTGGAGCAAAATAAAGTTTAAAAAATAGCACAACAAAAAAATCACCATGGTTCGAACCTGTGACGGGAAAGGTCACATTACGATCTGACACAAATCATAACTACTAGTATTTGTATGTGATTCCAGTGCCTACACTTGCTGGCACCGGCAGGTAGGAGGCAGGTGACTCCGCCACTGAAATAATACCACCAAAATAATTTTCTATGTTGATTATCTTAGCCTCTACATTGACAACATACTCCTTTAACATATAGAAACATTCTCACAAATTAATCCAATTTATCATTTAACATGTAAGACAAATTGTCACAAATCCAATTTATTTTAAGAATTATTAGAACATAAATATATATATGAAGAAAATAAATATACCATAATGTCCAAATGCTAGATACTTTCCAAAAGTTCTTTGATGGTCATTTTCTTTTCGAGCATATTATCCTTAGTGGTTAAACTATATATTGACACATGCATGCTCAATATTTTTAACATCTCTAACACTATGCAAAAACTTCTCAATAAATTATCTCACATAATCAATCTTCAAACTGGCATAAACTTTGGAAGAACTTGTTGAAAAAAAATGTTACATCACCTATTCATCCATAAAATATTAGTGATGGTCCAAATTATTATAATAAAGTTTTGTTTTCATGTAGGAAGCATGTTTTACCTCGAAACTTTTTTCAATATAATAGAAGCGACTATAAAATGGACAACCCATTTTCAATTTCATATAGATCCTTTTAAAAATTTATGGGCTAGATCTCCCCACAATGTTATCTTCATAGGAAGAGAGCTGCATAAAAAAAATATTTGGAGTCAAATATCATTATAAACTAAAAAAGATAAAATTTAAATAATTAATTATAATAAAGTTAGCTACTTACTAATTCGTTACAACTTCAATATCTCTTTTCTTGTGTCCCCTTCCAAAGGTTTTTAGTTTAGCAACAATAGGTATGAACCAAAAATATCTACAATATTTCATAAATTAAGGAAAAATTATTATTGGATGCAACACTTAATTATTCAAAGTGAAAATATTGAAATAAGAAAAAATTTACCTGATGACATTCTATTATCATTAACTCACTAAGTCAATTCTTCATTTATGAATTGGAGAATCATTAAGAGGAATAAGAACACTAAGATTTCCAATTTTCTATAGAAATAATAGGAAAAAAATATAACCTTTTGATCATTAAGGACTGATCGATAATCTATTAATCTTGAAGTACCTTTGAAATTTTTGAATTTCAAAAATAGAACATTTCGATAATAAATGATTAAATCATCCAACATGATTTTTTTTCATATTTGAAGCATGTATCATATCTTCATGAAATAAAAGATGTAGGATCTAGAATGACACCAAGAGGGGGGGAGGGAGGGGGTGAATTGGTGTATTAAAATCTTTTGTTCTTCTTTGCTTAATCTAAATGTGTTATGCGTAGCGGAAGCAATCAAGTATGAATATAAACACAAATAGAGAGAGAGAAGAGTAAGAAGAACAAATACAATGTTTGTTATCGAGGTTCGGCCGAA
>LTAE01003892.1:0-36932 GCA_001647135.1 Pontederia paniculata | reverse complement strand
TAAATGTGTGAACTTAGGGTTTTCACTAAGTTATTGATATCGATCAGTACATCAATCATTTGGGATCCAATACAATATCATGCTCAATACAATAGAGTTTTCAATGCGATAATCATAGGATCAATCTAACATTTAGATGTGTCCTAATTTCAAGGTATCATAACAACATTCATAAAGCAATTATATTCATGAAGGAAGAGTCTTACAAAACCTCCTAGAATCACATTTACTTGTTGTTCAACTGATTTCTTAACAATAATGATATCAATTACTAAGCATTTAGACATATATCACATGACAACATCAAATTTCAGCATGTATTACAACTTGACAGTTCATCGATCCAAAATTCATAACTTTATTTATATAAGTCCAAATGATCTGAAATCAACTTCATCTGAAGCTACATTAAAGCATCTATTTGCATCCTAAAGATCAACCTGTAATCATACTTTTCCAATTTACTAGGTATTTTACAAAACAGTCACATTATAATTTCGGAACAGTTTGAGAGTGTCTCCGTATTTGGATCATAACTCTCAAACTACTATTCAAAATGAAGTGAAACCAATTGCTATGCAAATTAGACTTCAATATCTACGTTTTGATACATCATACACAATTTTTGGAGAATAATTTCCTAGTCAAACTGACCCCGAAATAATAGTTACGAATTCTGAACATAACATCAATATTTTGCTATCTTGAAATAAACTATAACATTCCTATGAACTCATAATCTTCTAAACATAGCAATAATAGTTATCTTAATCCCTCATCAAATCCACAATTATAGATAAAAGAGATTAAGTTATCCCCTTACATACCTCTTTATAGTTTTTCTTTTCCTACTAAGTTGCCTTCAACAACCATCATCTTCTCCTTCTTCTTTTCCTTTTGATATTGATGTCCCTTATCCCAATTTTCCAGCAGATTTCATCTTCTTCAACTCTTCTTTCCAATAGCAATTTTGAGCAGAAAAAAACCTAAACATCTGCTGCTCATTCTTTTTATTCTTTTATGGGGCGGATTAAACAATGAGGGGCTGGTAAGTGGGAGTTTTTTTCTCCAGTTGGTCTATTTTAAGGTCCAATGAATGGGCATTTGGGTGTGGTATGGGGTCCACCTCAATTTATTTCCTTTATTCTTTATTTTCTTTTCTTTTTAACTTGTACAGGTGTTACAATTTATTCTATAAGTTTTGTGGTTTTTTTTTATTTTGTTTCTCTTTTGAATTTTTCCATGATGAAAATGGAAGGTAACACTTCGATTTTTAGGACCTTCACATTCCAAGGAGTGCAACTACCGTAGTTATTAACCATCATCATCAATTGCTTGAATTATTAGCCTTACAAACTTACCATACATTAATTGATTTAAACATTTTAGAAAACCTATGTTGCATCTATTCTTTTAAACTAAATAGTTGCTAAACTTTTACTAGCGACATTTGAATCGACTTTTACCAAAACGGTTGAAAAAAAATAAATAAATAATAAAAATCATAAAGAAACTAATCATAGATCTCATATTCAACGGTTTAACATATATAGTATAGCATTATTAAACTCTATTTTTCTAAAAATTTAATAATGATGCATCCGGATACATCATATATCCAATTTATTAAATCATTGTATTTAAGATCTAAAGTTGAAAAAAATAAATAGAAAATAAAAATCATAAAAACTAATCATGAAGCTTAGATCCAACTACTTAACATATAGGGTACATGGTGTACCTAGATACACAATCATTAAATTTTATTTTCTTAGAATTTAATGATGGTGTATTCGGATACATCATGTATCTTATTTATTAAATCATTTGATTGAGATCTCGATTGAAAAAAATAAATAGAAAATAAAAATTATAAATAGACTATTTGTATATCTCATATCAAACAATTTAACATATAAGGTACGTTGAAAGTGTGATCGAGGGCGGTACACTTTTTCCCAATATGAGATAGGTTGGGGTACCCGGATACACCATTATTAAAGTCTATTTTTTTAGAATTTAATGATGGTGTNAGGTGTTACAATTTATTCTATAAGTTTTGTGGTTTTTTTTTATTTTGTTTCTCTTTTGAATTTTTCCATGATGAAAATGGAAGGTAACACTTCGATTTTTAGGACCTTCACATTCCAAGGAGTGCAACTACCGTAGTTATTAACCATCATCATCAATTGCTTGAATTATTAGCCTTACAAACTTACCATACATTAATTGATTTAAACATTTTAGAAAACCTATGTTGCATCTATTCTTTTAAACTAAATAGTTGCTAAACTTTTACTAGCGACATTTGAATCGACTTTTACCAAAACGGTTGAAAAAAAATAAATAGAAAATAAAAATCATAAAGAAACTAATCATAGATCTCATATTCAACGGTTTAACATATATAGTATAGCATTATTAAACTCTATTTTTCTAAAAATTTAATAATGATGCATCCGGATACATCATATATCCAATTTATTAAATCATTGTATTTAAGATCTAAAGTTGAAAAAAATAAATAGAAAATAAAAATCATAAAAACTAATCATGAAGCTTAGATCCAACTACTTAACATATAGGGTACATGGTGTACCTAGATACACAATCATTAAATTTTATTTTCTTAGAATTTAATGATGGTGTATTCGGATACATCATGTATCTTATTTATTAAATCATTTGATTGAGATCTCGATTGAAAAAAATAAATAGAAAATAAAAATTATAAATAGACTATTTGTATATCTCATATCAAACAATTTAACATATAAGGTACGTTGAAAGTGTGATCGAGGGCGGTACACTTTTTCCCAATATGAGATAGGTTGGGGTACCCGGATACACCATTATTAAAGTCTATTTTTTTAGAATTTAATGATGGTGTATCAGAGTACACTATGTATCATATTTATTAAACCATTGAATTTGAGATCTATGGTTGAAAAAAAATAAATATAAAATAAAGATCATAAATATATTAATCGTAATCCGTAAACTCATATTCAACGGTTTACCATATGGTACATGGTGTACCGGGTGCACCATCATTAAACTCTATTTTCTTATAATTTAATAATTGTATACTCAGGCACACCATGTATATTATGTATTAAATTATTAGATCTGAGATCTACGATTGAAAAAATATATAGAAAATAAAAATCATAAATAGACTAACAATAGATCTCAGATTCAACAGTTTAACATATAGGGTACATGGTGTACACGAGTACACGATCATTAAATTTTATTTTCTTAGAATTTAATGATGGTGTATCCGAGTACACCATGTATTCTATTTATTAAACCATTGGATATGAGATCTACGGTTGAAAAAATAAATAAGAAGTAGAAATCATAAATAGACTAACCGTAGATCTCAAATCCAACGATTTAACATATATAGTACATGATATACCCCGCCTTTTGATACAATCAAATAGATTGCCACAGGGGCACCCATCATTAAATTCTGTTTACTTAGAATTTAATGATGGTGTACCCGGGTACACTATGTATCCTATTTATTAAACCAATGAATCTGAGATGTACGATTGAAAAAAATAAATAAGAAATAAAAATCATAAATAGACTAACTGTCATCCATATATCTCATATCCAACGGACATATAGGGTATATGGTGTACCGGATACACCATCATTAAATTATATTTTCTTAGAATTTAATGGTGGTGCACCCGGGTACACTATGTATCCTATTAATTAAATCATTGGATCTGCGATCTACGATTAAAAAAATAAATAAATAATAAAAATCATAAATAAACTAACAGTAAATCTCAGATCCAATAATTTAACATATATGGTATATGGTGTACTCGGATATAACATTATTAAACTCTTATTCTTATCAATCAAATATTTAAATTTGAGTTTTTAGATGCTAATTTTAATTAAATAATTGATATTCTCATATTAGCCAATATTGTATATTCTACCGTTAGGTTCAATGCATCTCTTAATTCAAAAATTCATTCTATTTGTTTTCTAAATGTTTATTCTCTAACAACATATATTTTCCCGAAAATATGATCTACCTTTTGAATTAAATAGTTGATAGTTTTTACCTTTGTTATTTCAATTCGATTTTTTTTAATGGTTGAATACACAATGTACTTTCTTTTAACATCAATGCTTTCTTCTTTTGTTATATGATTATTTTCTATTCTTACCAATTAAGGGTCTATTTGGTTAGAGTTGAAATGAGGATAAATGGGGGAAAGGAAAATGAAATTAATAGTTTAACCTCATTTATTAGCTATTTTAATGAAGGTGATTTGATATTAGTATCTCCTTGATTTACCTAGATTCCCCTCTAGTTCTCCAGTTTTCTTTCAATCTCAATTCTTTCAATCTCAAAATGATGTGAAAAGGAGGGGGGTGGGGAAGATATTTTTTAAAGCACATTTTTTTTTATTTTAACCTAATGTCATAAAATATATAAACTCATATATAAAAATATATTCGTCTAAATAAAATTATCACTTAATTTTAATTTCTTTCGCTTCCCCTTAGTTATGACATTCAAACATGTTAACTCTTTTAACTTCATTCTCTTTTAATCCATTTTCCTAGCTTGCCTTCCCCTCCATTGAGACAAAAATACCCTAAATGCTTAAATTTGACTTTTCATATGTTAATTTGAATTAAAGACTTGCCATCATTTAGAATTCATTATGTAAGTTTTGTGGTTTTTTAATTTATTTTCTCTCTTGAATTTCTAGATGATGAAGGTATTACTTTAATTGTTGGGACTTTCACATTCCAAGAGCCCAACTGTCCAAGGAAATCATCAGCCATTAAGTCATTAATTGCTTAATTACCATCCTTAGAAACTTACCTTGCACTTACTTCCCAATAGTCATGTTTATAATAAATCTTAGAACAATTTAATATATAGCAACAAAAGTTCTTAACACAAACATTCGAATTATAATAAAATACCATATAGGCATCTGGTGTAACTAACATTAAATTATAGTATTATATAAAAGTGTCATCCATTTCAAAAAGTTTAGCCGATCATTTACAACTTTTATGTGTGTGATGTTCATTTAGCATTAAATTGCATGAAGAGTCAGTGATCTACTCAAATTATAGTTTTCTCTTGTTACAGGTGGAAAAGGAGGACATTTCGGAGTATTTTGGGCATAGCAACAATTTCACGGCCGCAAGGGATCATCTCACAACCATTATAAAAACACCATGGAAGTCACCATCAACTTCATGGAGCGTCACATGAATATCACAGGCATTACAGAAGCCCTATATTCAACCGGGCAATCTCACGGCGCGAAGTTGTATTTCATGGGTGCTACAAAGAAGTATAATTTGCGACATTATATGACTTCACGGGTGTGACTACTTTTTTCACGACTGCTATAGAAGACGCAATTTCTGCGATATACTTTTTCACGAGTGTTAACTCAAGTTTATGCTCGTGACGACATGGACATTCACTCAATTCACGGTTGCGATGCATATTTATGGGTTGTGATCTGCGTCGTCGCATACCCCCTCGAAACTCTAACTACTTGGTTCTTGAAGATTATAAATATGGCATAGGAGTCTTTCTAGAGGGATCACGAATTCTTGGGAGGAATTCTACTATCGAAGAGAAGTAAAGCATTGTTGATCTCTTACGTGAAATCGAAAGAGACCATTGACAATCATGAGTTCTGCTTGTATCTTCTTATTCTCTGTTAGGATAAACTTTGAGTTTTGCATGTTTATTTATCCTATTATGGAGTAATTTGATCTAGGGTTGTACTAAGTCGAACCCCTAACTTTGGATCTTTTTTATTGACTTAACAGTTGGAACATTTTGATAGTATTTGTGTACACTCTTATTGTTTTTCTTATTTTTGGTTCTCTTGCATGATTGATATGTTATCCGAGAGGAAGATTCATTTATGCTCATGTATGTTAATTCAAATCGATCAAGGTATATCTTGTGCATGAATACAACGAGTTAGGAGAAATCAAAAGAGCCTTAACTTGTATAGTTACTAAGAGAAATCGATAGATATCTTAGAGGTATTGGGAATCACGTTAATGCATTATTATTGATATCAAGTGAGATTAAAAATCAAAGAAAGGGTTATTCGCGTGTTTAGGACATGGTAGTCAATTCAAACCTAAGATGTTGGTGATTTGAGATCAATTGACTTACCCCACTTTATGAATTGTTCCATTCCATCTTTAGACATAGAAAGATTCATAGTTAGGTGATGTAGACAAGGTATTGACACTGATTCTCTATATGACTAAATTGTTGTTCACTCAATTTCATATTTTCTTTTCTTTTAATTCATATATGAATCTTCTTAAATTTCAATCAATTGCTAATTAGATTCTAATATTTTTAGTCATCGCGGGATCGATACTTCTCATCATTTTATTACTTACGCGACTAGTATACTTGTTATCAATGTGTTACATATTTGTCGCATCAAAGAACAAATGAAAAAAAATGCTTCACCTCATAATTCAATGCAAAGGAAATGGAAAGTCATATAACTTTGAAAATGAAAATGATTGTTTATATGTAACTAACATTATAAAATAATATTTTTGTTGATTCAACATGGAGAAAAGAAAATAGCATATTCACAGTTTAAAATGTAAATATTTCTTCCATTTAGAAAAGAAAAGGAAAAACAAAGAAAAAAATTTCATTGAGAATCAAATTTGAAGTAAATAATATAATAATAATAATAATAATAATAATAATAATAATAATAATAATAATAATAATAATAAAATGTTTATAGAAATTCATAAGATTATTTAGAGATGATCGAGTAGATCTCTTGTTTATACCCTACTTGACTACTAACTTGAATCAATTTGAAGATTGAGGCAAAGAATATTTTCTCCTCCCCATGGATCCCCCTCTCTCTCTCACTTTACACACGCGTGTATATACATACATACATACATACATACATACATACATACATACATANAGATTGAGGCAAAGAATATTTTCTCCTCCCCATGGATCCCCCTCTCTCTCTCACTTTACACACGCGTGTATATACATACATACATACATACATACATACATACATACATACATACATATTATGAATTAATCATATCAATCTCATAATTTTTAAGTTGTATTTACAAGTATTTATTCTTAAACAAATATTGCAATGTTTGAATATTACAAATATTTTTATGCATATTATTTATTTATAGTTTTATTGTAAATATTTTTTATGTTAAAATTTGAAAAATTGAAGTCCTTCGAAAGTTCGTGGATCCGTAGGGAAGGAGGTAAAGATTATATGTTCCTTGCACTGGGAATTCAAGGTGGGGGCAAGTCGGTGGGGCTAGCATAGGAGACATATTTCCTGCCCCGAACTCATTAGAGTGTCATTGCTAAAATCAACCCAACTATGGATCTGATTTAACTAGGTGAAGACTTCTATAAGTAGATGATGAAGAGTATACCAAGTGAAGGAACTATGGTTAAAAGATCAATACAATTTTAAGAATATGTATGCTAGTTTATAATAGGGGGTCATATGAGTTTTGAATTAAGATTTAAGGCATTATCAATAGGAGCTTATATATGCACCGAAAAGAGAAAAAAAAATCAGAAAACATCTATGTCTTTAATCTACACATTTACTAATTGTCAATTTGATACCATATTCTTTTAGCAGATGGAACTCTTCTTTCCTTCGTTGACTCATAAATGGAAGCACTTCGTAAGAGCAATGGAAGTGGGAAAGTGAAGAGGAAGTCATTTAAAGGTTAAAATGTTCTTATAAAAAATTGAGGAGTGGCATTAAAGCCTCCCTAATTCAAATCCTCACAAAACATGGTGATGGAAATTCAAATTAAATCAAATCAAGTTAGATCCGTCCTAACCTAAAGAACTATGATTACAAGATAAAAATATTAAATAATATATGACATAGTTTACTTATATATTGAGAGCTGTTGGGCTTAGGATCCATCTCAATAATTCTTATTAGATTAGAGTTTTGAGAATATGTGATGAATAAAAAACTTTTAATCTAGCAACAACAAATGTGTTGTCAAACAGAGAATGTGCGATTACAAGTTAACAAAAAAAAAGTTTCATTCATTACAAGGAATAACTAGCCAGCTACTATATGTATGCTTTTTTATGTAATAATTAAGCATAAAGTTATATATATATATATATATATATAATCATTTGGGTAGCGTGTACTCCATGTACACACAGTGTTGTTACTCATTTATAGAAAAGATACATGAGGTTGATTCATGCCAAAAAAATAAAGTACGTTCTACTGAAATTTGTCCAATTCCTAAATTATATGTCTTGAAAAAGAGAGGAGCACTAATTCTTCGGAGGAATAGATTCTATATAAACTATGAGCAATCTTTTGAACTTTCATAATTAAAAATAAAATGGCATAGGACGATAGAAATTCTTTTTTTCAGGAAAAGAGAAAAATCTCCCACGAAATGTCAAAATCGGACTATATGTTACATATGCTTAGCACCAAAAATCTTTAAAAAAGAAACTGAACACAATTCCAAAATATTTCTAAGCCTCCGTAGACATTCTGACTCCTTCCTTAAAATGGCTATATATCAAAGTGCTAGAATCGAAATTTGATCTAATATATGTTATATATTTATAATATAAATATTATAATATTTATATCATGATAAGTAATTTTATAAATCATATTAAAGCCCTCGCTGAAAAAAAAGACTATATTAAAGTAGCTTTTATATCTATCATTTCAAATAGTTTTGTTAATTACATGATAATTTTTCTTCGTGGAATGAATACTATTAATATATCTTCATCATATTAAATTACTTATGAATAAGAAGAACACCATAGAAAAACAAATTCATTTAATCTAGTGAAACTTATATTTATAAGTTAGACTTAAATATTTATTATAACATGTGATATCAAAGACAATACATTTACCTAACTTTTTTGTTCATTTCTAAATTATGCTAGTACTATGCACATATAGTGAATAATTATGATCATGTGCATTTTTTGATAAATGACATGAAATTATACTTGTTTGCAATTTTATTTTAAAGTTTATACATTGATATAAACTTTATTGCTTAACATTTTTATATGAGTTTAATTGTTTCATTTCTTTAAAAGTATATTCTTTTGCACTTATAAAAATATGAATTTATTATAATTCATGATTTTACAAAATTGTTACTTTTGAAAAATAGTGTTCATATATTGATAAGTTACATGAACTATATGTTACATATTTTAGAAACATGTTATTTTATAATTATGAAAAGTATGCATTTTATCATACTTATAGTTTTGCAAAATTATTATATTTGGAAGATATCATCCCTATATTATTAAGTTATCCTACCTATAACTATTATTTGTTATTAATCATTTTATGATAATTTTTATGTTGAATTATGTGATTGATTTGTATCATTTGTTGTTAGTCTCATATTGATTATCATATTTTATTGTATTGTATAAAATGATAATTTTTCATACGCTATTTTTTTTACATTTATCTAAAGTATAAATTTACATTTTCTTGACATCGTAAGATTTTTTGTTTGAAAAAATATATGAGACGTCACATTGTTCTTCTTCTTTGATAATATTATTTTTCTTTAGGAAGAAAGTTTATTACACATTATTTTACTTATTTCAAAAGTATGAATTATCATAATTAGTTTCTAGTGTAATATCTTGAGTTCATACATTATAATATAGAAAATTTTAACAATTATATTTGATTTAATTTAAAAGCTATTTTAATATCTTATGATGGGTGATTTGTATAAAGTTTTTATATGATGTTAAAAATAAAATAAAATCTTCAATTTGCTTCCGACTAAGTTAATATTGATTTCAAGTTACATGTTAATATTAAAACTTAATTAAGAATGCTGGATAAACTCATTTAGTTATCAGAATTCTCCACTGTGATTGTGATTATCGTGTAACACCCCATGAGCATGGTTCGCACGTGTACGAATCTATATCCGACACGCATCGAAGTGGTTTTCGAGGTGCCACAAGGTGACGTCAATATATAACAATGGAAAAATATGAATTTCAGCGATAAAATACAACGGAAATGATATATAATTCGTTACATTACCATCTAATCCCAAAATGTTAACTTAGAACATCATAAGTTACATCACTTGCTAAAGGCTAAACATAGCCTTTGAGCTACATAAGTCGTACATAAGACTCCACAAGCGAAAATAGGAAAAAGCCTACATAATTGACCATACAAGACTCTTGACTCGATACTTAGCTATCATATGCAACTTTCTTGTCAAAAGAAGCGCTAACCTACCTTCAGGATCCAACGCAGAGGGTAAGGTCTCATGAACTTTCGTCTAGTATATAAAATAATAAGAATAACAATAAGAATAACAATAACAATAATTATTAATAAAAATAACATGATTTCAATAAATCAATGAACAATAATGATTAAATTATTATATCTTGAACTTTAATCATTTATATATCAATAACAATCGATATAACATGGATATTCAATGACAATAGGCAATCATATGCTCAATATCAATAACCATTCTCTTATTTTTTTGTCATTTGATGACTAGAAGTCCTCTTTGTGACTTCCTTAAGTCATCCCATATGAAGCCATCCTCATACAATATCAATAAGGATTTGTGATCCATCAATATCAATAAATCAATCGATAGATTCCATGAACTTTTTATCCGTCAATTATCAAATGAGAAATCCTATGTTCATTTCAATTAATTTATGTGAAACATTAAAAATCATTAAAAAATTGGGTAGTCTTGGTCGGCCAATGTGATTAGGTAAACCATGGGATGTCTTGCTCCCATTGACATTTCGAAGAACGCCACAAATTTTTTTGTCTAGGCTCAATATAATATAGAGGGCATCAACCCTCTCAATATTCGAGAAACGTCTAATACGAGTTTCAATATGCAAATTCGATCAATCAGTACATCATTATCTTAGCATTTTAATATATTACGACTAAGTAGACAATACATATTTTAGGTATCAATCAATGGATTCGATTTAAATAAAGTCATAATACCATATATCGGTTCTGGAGTAAAGTCGGTCGAACCTACCCCAAAGTCAGTCGACAGACTCACCGTATGGTGGTTGTCCAACATGAGGGCTGATCGAATCTCGTAAACCGACCTTCGCTACTGCGGTCATTTGGGTTCGACCGACCTATAATTGGTCAATCGTAAAATCTCACAAATTCGATAGTCGGTCACTCCCCTGAGGTCAGTCGATTGACTATCGTGGAATTCAGAAAAATTAAATGTGAACCTAGTGTTTTAACTAAATTTTCATTTTCGATCAATACATTAATCAATTTGCGATACAATACAATAATATGCTCAATCAATAAAATATTCATCTCATGACACATTAATTCTCTTATATGAACTATGAATTCACAATAGAGCATAAAAAACTGTTCTAGCTATAACAAAAACATAGATTTCATAATTTTGAGACAATATGACTATCAAATAGGATACAATCCGTACTTTAACCTCATGACATCATACTCATAGGACAAATAGTCAATACAAAAATCAATTCACATGATTGCTCAATTTACTTCTCTTCACCTATTT
Source organism: Pontederia paniculata (assembly GCA_001647135.1). Taxonomy (NCBI): domain Eukaryota; kingdom Viridiplantae; phylum Streptophyta; class Magnoliopsida; order Commelinales; family Pontederiaceae; genus Pontederia; species Pontederia paniculata. Next base: position 25,262 of record LTAE01003892.1, on the reverse strand, counting down.
CTTTTCCGCTCAATCTTTCATAGATTTATTATCTTGCCTTAGCTCCAATCACCCTCCTCCTTCGTCTTAATTTGATGTTAAAAAATAAGACTCAGCCTTCAATTTTGGAATTTGGGGCTTTAGGAAAAAAGACAACAAAAATCTGAAGTAAGCTTTTATATTGAAAGAGAGTGAATTTTAGTGGGCTTGTAGGTCTAATAATGTCTTGACAAGTGGCTAAGGTCCCACTTTCTTTTTTTTCATTCTCTTTTTTTTCTTTTTGGCAGGTATTACATGTGGAGTCACTCAAAAGCTGAGAAGGGGTCACTATGTAATTACACTATTTTTCCCTCTAGTTTATTCTAAATAAATATACAATAATTCTTTTCTTAGGGAAGCTCCCTCAAAATTTGCTCTACCCATGTTAAATTAAAAAAAAATACTCATCTTTATACATTACCATCATATTATTGGTTGGTGTACGTACATATCACTGATCATGTGTCGACGTGCATATGGAGCATTTGATCTTTTTTTTATTGATTACCCTTGCGGGCTCCCGGTTTGTCAACCTAGGATATACCCATGCTAATCAGGTGTGCCAATCAAATTTGGCTGAGCATTTGATCTTTTTGACGCATCATCGGGAATTAAATATAACTACACATTTTTTTCCTGTAGGTAGGAACTATCGTAGCAAAGCGTCGGTCAGCGTCTCTCTCTCTCTCTCTCTGCGCGTGTTTCAATCGGGTGATGGGAAACCTTCATCTAACGCCGTCGATATATGCCTACTATAGCACACAATTACAGTTAGCCAACCAGCGACGACGTTATGCTTAGGGGGCGTTTAATCTTTTCACATTGCTGGTAATGTTGTATTAAATTACCTGGGCCCACCACATTGTCTCATTCACTTGTTTTAATTTTGTAGGTAATCTATGTTGATATGCAATGCAGATTGCTTGTGAAGCGGCAATCTGGATTGCCCATGAGAGAGAGGGCAATCCAGATTGCCACTCAAGTGGCAATCTCCTATAATTTTCTTTCCACATTCGTCCTTTAGAATTTTATTTAAATAGATGATAAAAATAATCAAATTAAATTAATATAATATTTTATTAATTAGTATAATAATTATTAATTACTATACTAATATTTTTATTTTTATCATTATCATTAAATACATTATTATTATTATTATTATTATTATTATTATTATTATTATTATTATTATTATTATTATTATTATATTAATTAATTATAATAGATTATTAATATATTATAAATAATAAATAATCTATCATTAATTATTAAAATATAATAAATATTTAGAATAATTATTATTGATTTTCTATTATCAGTTTTAGAAAATTATATATCACTTATAATTTTTTTTTATTTTAGGATATATGTTTGTGATTCAAGTTCAAATAATTCAATTAAATTTATATAAATTTGTAAACATAACTATTTCATTCAAGGGTATTTTAGTAAAAAATGTACATTATTTATTAATTATTTTATATAAGAAATAAAATAATAAAAATTGTCAGACACATTACCTATACATACTAAACAAGGTAATGTACATCGCCGGCAATTTAATAATTGACAATCTTTCTAATAGGGAATGTACATTGCCAGGTAATGTGCAATGGCAATGCAGTGATCGCAACCTTATTTCAGTGCCTCTTCTTTCTTTTCTTTCATTTTTGAAACATAAATTAGAGGAGACTAAATTAAAACCAAGTTCGAGGAAGCAAAATTGTATATCTTGCAACGAGCAACACACATAATTATTGTATAAGTTCAATTTCTATCGTATGAAGAACCATGTGCCTGTTGATTTTTTATTTATAGTAACGACATTATCTATAAAAAAATTTAACACTCTTCATTTGTACAGAAAATGTTATTATTTTCTATACAAGTGCGCTATATATTTTTTTTTCAATATATATATGATTGGTGAAACTCTTTGAATGAGGGAAATGGTAAAACAACCTTTATCTTTCTTTTATCATTAAAGTTCTTGTAAAATTGAGAATACTCAAATATCTCTCAGCAATGTCCTTCGATACAATTTTAGCTTATTTAGCTAATTAACAACTAATTATGCCTTTAACAAATTAAAACATGCTATTGCAATTACTTTTGCTATTTGAACAAACGTAGTAGCAGCAATTAAAAACTTCCGGGGGCTCTGGACTTGAAGCAAAAAGCTGAAATGGGATTAGACATTTCCTCCAAGGAAAATAGAATAATAAAGAACATAAATAAGAATAACAGTCCTAACAAACCTTTTCTTTTTCATACATAACAATTTGCATAATTTGACCATGTTGACGAACGAGAACATACGCCAAACTGATCTGATATGCATCCTGTGGATCTGTTAATGTGTTTACTGATTGCTATCTAACAATAACAACAAATACTCTGGAAATGCTTTGTTATGCACCTACACCATCTCAACCCTGCCTTCCATCGGCATCAACCAGACAGCCACACCAAGGGCCAGGACCTTGTTGAATCTGTTTCACCATTGCAAGCAACAGTAGCACAAAGCCTTCCTCTAAGGGTTGTCAGCTGGATGTCTCAATTAAATACCCCCAGAAGCTTGGAATATACAGGCCAGATTAAAATCTTATAGAAGGTCTCTTATTCAGCATTCTAAGTACTTGGAAGGGATGCATCCTTTGACCACTGAGCCTTTTGGCTTCACTGCAGCCTATTCTTTCTTTTTTCCAGGCTTGCCAACTTGCGGAATCCATGATGCCCAAGTGACAGGGAGAAGTGCAAAAGCTGCCTGTATCAAGATTGCAACCATTAGACTGGAGAAGTCTGATGTCGTCACACCCATGTATGAAGCAAGTGCGACTCCAAGATAGCCGCTGATGATCATGGCGAGTGCAACAGCTGACATCAAGAAGGCCATGATGGACGCTTCGCATCCTGTTGGACAAAACTGCGCTATCAGGACCATGAAAGGGAGCCCCTTGAACATGAAGAGAACCTCTAACAGTCCTGAGAATACTACAACATATACTGAATCTGGCACTCCCATGTCTCGATAGAACCCTTTTACAAATAAAGCATCAGAAACCATGAAAATGGCGATAGTAACCTGCAACGTGGATAAGATTTTCCTAGCAGGCACCCTTTTTAACTTCTTGCCGTACATTATGCTCCAAGCAAGGGTCGCTACTTGACCAAAGACCTTAGACAAACCAATGACTGAGGAGTCCAGTTTTAGGTGCTGTGTCTGATAGAAGAACATCGTGCCGTTCAAAAGTGGGACAATGGCATAAGATGCAAAGAACCACATAATAGGACGATGAATCTCTGGATTGCGTAGAGCAACCACCAATTGAGATATCTGTTTATGAATGCCAGAAGATTGCGAAGAATTGTCTTTCTTGGGGAGGTCAAGGGAGCTCTCACTGATGGAAACTGTTATGAACAACTGAAGAATCAGGAGAACAGCAAAGAGGAGAAACATGGTTCTTGGGGAGAACTGACTAATAGCTACTACACCAAGAAGGTTACCGACGGCTCCTCCAAAAGAGGCTGCCGTCCATGCAAAGGATTGCAGCTGGCCAGATTGAGATTTTGATTGCTTCCCAGCCTCAGTAACAATAGCGTCATTTGCAACCTCAGCTATAGAAGCACCAAGGTTGCTCAAGAGGAGAAATAGGGTAAGAGTAGCAACAGAAATGGATGTTGCAGGCAAAGTAACAATTCCCAACCATGAAATTGCTTGCAACAGTGCTGCAGACAAAAAGTTTAATTGGATTAGACACTTGTTGCAAATTATAATCAAAATGAAATGCAATAACGTCATGAATAAAGATTTTAATTTTGGTATCTAGAACCAAAAAGAAAAAAAACGTTGATGCTGTACTGATCAAGCTTCATTCAAGTACTTTGAAACATGCTTGGATGGAATGGTAAACAGTTAGTCAGTTTCAAAGTACTTTGAAACGGCCTGAACCACAAGGCAAGTGAAACGTCTGAACAATTTAACACAAAAAAACTAGTGCATAACACCTCCAATTTGATTCACAGTTTCTTTGAAAATAAGAAAACGAGATTTTTAACATATAATCTAATTCAATTAAATCACAGGTTGCAATAGACAATTGCAGAGCAGCATTGGGTTTTTACAAGTTTCAATGCTTAAACTAATAAAAAAAAAGACTTAAGCTTAATCACCAACTCTAGCACTTTGAAAAAGCTCGAATCTTTCGGTATATCCTTCCTAATCTGTGCTAGTCGTGGTTACATTTCAAAAGGCAGTTTTTTTTAATATGCATTAGTTTTGGTCCCAAATGGAATGAGTATTCTAAAAGAGAAAAAGGAAAAGGAACTGGATTAAGAACAAAAAATCAGCACATGCCAGCTAACAGTTAAAAAAGTGGTTGAATCTTTTGCTTTCTTTATCCTTCCCCTTTGTATCTGAATCGAATCTGACGAATAATAAATTATGAATTTGGTATCAAAAAGAAGAAAAAAAGAGATATCCCCAATCAGATTCTTCCATCAAGGGCACTTTTTTTTATTGTTCATCAATTACTCTGTGCTGCGCATTTCACAGAAAGGGGGAAACGGCGATCCAAAGGGACGAAGAATACCTCCGATGGCGACGTAGGGGAGGCGATGCTGACCGCCAATGTAGAAGGCGTCGGAGACGAGGCCGTAGAGGGGCTTGGCGACCATGGGGAGGTTGGCGGAGTTGAGGAGGATCTGAAGCGAGGAGGGGTCGACGCCGACGCCGTCCTTGAGGAAGAAATTGACGCCCAGCCACGGGAAGCACCGGAACCCCTGCACCCAGAATCCCAACCCCACCACCCACTTCACCCAGTTCCTCGTCCTCGTCGCCGCCCTCGCCGTCGCCGCCGCCGTCGCCGTCGCCGTCGTGGTCTTCTTCGTCTTGGCCACAGATCGATCCATCTCTCACCCTTCGCTTCAATTGCCGGTGGGAACTCTTCCCCTCCATTTTTGTAGTTGGTGGAGAATTCGCGGTCGTCATGTGATCCGCGTGGTCTTTATTTTTCTTTTCTTTTTTTTCTTTTTTTTCTTTTTCTTTTTTTAAAACGTAAGTAAGTAAATAAATAATAAAAAGACATGTAACCTATTGAGAGGGGACACGTGGCATTTGGAGAGAATGAAAACTGGACGGAATATTTATACTGTTGTTATTCAAAGGGTGGAAAGTAAAAGGTGAAAGTGACTTTTCTTCTTTTACAATTTTTTTTATTCAATAATTTTTAGCATTTTGTTAGATTATATGTTTATTGTTTATTTGTCACTCTTAGAATTATAATATAATTATATGTTGAGGAATCTTTTTTTTAAGTTCAAAAGGACTTGTCAGGTTTTTTAAGATATTTTTTATGTTATATTATTATTAATATATATATATGAGAAATATTAGTATATATATATACAAATTGTGTATGCACCGTGTATACACATACTCTGGATCTTTGCATCAGTATCATTCTAATTTTCAACGATGCAGATTATCTATGTTTTGGATCATCAGATTAAAAATGATACTGATCCAAAGACTCAAAGTGTGTGTATGCACGATGCACATACAATTTATGTATGCACGCTAATGTTTCTATATATATATATATATATATATATATATATATTCTATTAAGTTGATGATAATTATATGTTAATTATGATATAATAAGTGAATTATAACCTTTAATATTTACATATTTTTGTTAAGAGTTTTATGGCAGCAACTTTATTTAAAGTAGGTGCTTTTTTCCTTCCTTTTGTTTTTTTGCCACGAGGACTCAAGCCCTTGCAGTTAAAATGTATATGCAATTTATTTACCCACTATAACCCGGATTTTTGTGTTAAAACAATATGCATACAATACATTATGTTCTTTTTATATTTATTAGTATATGTTAATATATTTGTTATATATATATATATATATATAATATACACAAAAAAGGAAGAAACCATTTACAACATAAGAGAAACATAATATAAACTTCATTAATATATTCAATCAATTTTGGATAAATTTTATTTAAAAGTTATAGCTAGGCGTTTTTGGGTCTTTTTTTAATGTAAAAGTTATACTATCTAGGTTTAAAAGTCATAGATATCAAGTGATTCCTAAGGGACTAGATACTCTAGATCATTTGAAGGCAATATTTTTCAAGATTGGGTGGCAAAGAAAAACAAAAGAAAAATGTCAAATTACTTAAGTTTTTCAAATTAGATTTTTGCTTATATAATGACTCAACATGGAACTCTTGGACCGGCCCACAATCTCGTCCAAATTTTTGTAATAAATTTAATCAGCCCACATGGAGGAGTAAACTGCCGCTCCACGACATGTTTTTTGTTTGCTATCAAGTAGTGGTCCTTTGGATAAAATATGCATTCATTTAAGACCATTTAAGACCATTGGAAATTTTTAAGTTATATATGCAACAAAATGTTATTGAAATGTCTTCCAAAGAGAACTGAAGAGATCATTTAAGACCATTGGAAAGTTTTAAGTTACACATAACATGACATGTAAATAAGTCACAAAGGTTACATTTTTTAAATCCCCACTTTCCTCAAGGGACAGCCCTGACTTGTTTGTTTGCCATGGAGAAACATACCCAAACGATTTCATGGTTCATGTTGTCATCTTCACTTTTTCTTTTCCCTTCAGAGTTGAGCATATCCTCGTCTTCAATTTGGAACCTCGCAGCTACATAAACATTAGTTAGAGCCGTTAAGTCTCGACCGATGGAACAGCTTTTACATAAGTTCATTACCACCTCCGTAAACAACCTGCGATGCTTCATACTCACTCCAGGTAGTTTAAGACAAATTTACTTTTGTGGTACAACGACCTTGTGATTTGGCTCTCAGACTTTAGGATGAATAATGGCTCCACAAAAAATCAGTAACATGCTTCCCAGCAGAGTAGCTAAGAGGTGAACATGATTATTCTAGACAATGATGGACCTTCGAAACCACAGCACCGCATATCTTGCGTTTTGTAGAACCACAATGCACTTGCATAGTGAGCTTCAAGAAGCACTCAGATCTTTGGCCGAAAGTATTAACACCTGTGAGCATCACAGAAACAGGCTTCTCTGGAGGTCTTTTAGCACAATTCAGGAATGTTTTCTTTCCCATTTACCTTCGCGTCTTGCTTCACGGTCTCTCCGTTCGACAATCTGCCTTGACTTGCTACCTCTTGACCCATGTCTAGATACCGACCCAAAGGAACCTGGCAATCCATCAAATGCGGAGCCCAACTCTGGGTCACCAATGCTATTTGTATCACCTGAATCTCTGCTACCCTCAAAACTGTCTTCATAGCTGATACTACGATCATCTGTGCGTTCCCTTGATTGTAAAATGGTCGGAAGTTGACCTGAAAATGATCGTGACCCAGAAAGCACTACAGTTGGCACTGGAGAAGACCCCCTTGTGTCACCAGCAGGTATCTGCGAACCACCGTCACGATCTCTGCTACTCGATCTTAAACTTCCCTCTTGCCCAGACCTCCCATTTTCTCTTTCACGGTACCTTTCCCTGGCCCGGCTGTGATAAAGTATGAATAATGGAGCATCTCATGTTAGTGGTTACGAGATATAAGCTTACAGTTTTGTAAATATATCTAATCTTATTTTGATTGATACAACTTGCACCAAAGAAAGAAAACACAGAATAAAACTCTAACGGTATGTTTGGATACACACTCATTAAGGGGAAGGGAAACAGGGAGAAGGGAAGCGAGAATAATGAGTGGGAAAACATTAACCTTATTTGGATAGATGTTAGTAAGGGGCATGGAAGGAAAAGGAGGTGAAAATGAGGGTATTTAAGTAATTAAATTAAAATTAAACTAATTAATTTTTTCCCCTCCTCTACACCCCAAATTGGGGTTGAAAAGAAATTGATGAAATGGAGGGGAATCCTCCATTCCCCTATCTTAAAACTCAATCCAAACACGGGTAAAAAAAAATTCCCTTCCCCTCCCCCTCTTTCCCCTCAAACCAAACAAACCATAAGAAACATGACTATATGCATGTAAGAGAATGATCGGTGGATGCAAAAGTAGGCTAAGTGTAATACAGTAATTACCTAAAACAAACATAAAAGGAAAAACCTGACGGAATCAAATAAAAGAAAGATGCCTCCACGTTCTAAATAGAAAATAAATCTTCTAAGGTTTGGGTCATTGGCATTAAATTCTTTTTATCAATTTCACAACTCAAACATTGTCCACTGAAATTTATTAGTTGGTTCATCATAAACAGTAAAGATCAAACAGAAACTGCTTCACTTGTCCTAATCTCCACTAATTAATCTTCTTCTCCTACAAAGGTAACTCAGGGGACAACTTTGGTTTAATAAATTTGAGGTCTAATATGACATAATAGAAGACAGGAAACATCAACAACTACAGCATATGTGGCTCGGTTATTATAGATCCAATCATGGTTATGGGGGCTGGCATCAACAGATATCATTAGATTCCTCATGCCATTGAGATAACCCACATGTTTTTAAGGTGTAATAGTAAAAGGAAAATTCATACATAACCAATATATACCAAACCATGTGGTCGATGAACTCTTGGCACATGTGAAAGTTGAAATGTACCAGTTGTCCTAGTCAATTACCTGCTGGGATTAGATGTTAACTCTCTCCGTGGAGCACGAATTCCAGATTCAATCTGCTCTAACTCCCGTTGAAGCTCTTTCTGTGAAGAGATAAAACATATACCATTCAATAAAGTTATAGGGAAACTTCGAGAAAATTTTTGAAGGGCGAAACTTCGAGAAAATTATATTTGAAAACAATGAGTTCTTACCAAAACATGCAAACTGCCTATATGAAATTAAGAGATAGGATACTCATTAGTATGGCATGCCACAAAGGAACGCGAGTAAAAAAGATCTGAACTACAAAGTTAATCCAAGAAAATAGGAAATAACGTAGTAGAAGAATTACAGAAAAAATGCACATCATATTTCTTCATGATTAGTGTCAACAAACTTACCAAAGCAAGCATAGGCAACACCAAATGATCGATGATGTATCCAGTTAACATGGAAATGTTTGTAGCACTACGTACTTTAAAGTATAACTAGTTTAAATTAAGCGTTTCATATAAACCGAGTCATCTACTTCACACTTGCAATTTAAGTTCCATTCCCATTTTCTGGGAGTTGATCTCCAAACAAAATCCTAAGGATCATACTTCAATGGAAAGAAACCTAAGGATGAAGATCTACTCAGAGGAATGAATTTCGACATTCAATAGTGTCAATATCACTAAACATAAATTTGGAATAACATTATTGCTTATGTATAGCTTTGAACTAGATTCATTTGCCTAAATTTAATACTTTTAGTCAACAAACAGCTTATGTGCTATTATTGCCCAGCTAAGACAGGGGAAAATGAAGAAAATGGTTATATTGATACCTGTCTCATCCTCTCCTTTTCCACATCAAGATTCAATTGCAGATCCCTGGTTTTTGCACGTTCAAGCTGTAACTCCCGTTGTCTCTCAATGTCACGTTCCAATTCCTTGGCTCTCTCCCTTATGTACATTTAAAGGTTATTACCGACTGACTAACCATTTGAGGTAAAATTAGAGCAACTAAACATATGAGCAATAAAAACCTATCAAGCTCCTGAAGAAGTTCCATCTCATGCAAGGCTGTCTCTTCCAAATATTTTTGGCGAGCACGTCTCATTAGAAGTCTTTTTTGCTTGCGAACTATTACTTCTTCTCTAATTTTTGACCTTTCTCTGGAAGGAAAATTAATTGGAGCAGTTAAAATGCATTGGCTTTACTTATCAAAAAAAAAATGCATTGGCTTCCTGATTTGATCAGAGACCACCACAACCGATAGAATTAGAATTACAACATTGCGCATAGGCCCGTGTATTTTTAAAAAAGAATTATTGTTCAGAGAAATCTTTGAGAATATCAATATTAAGAGGTGTACCACTGAGGTCGGTATCACTGAATCATAGCTTTTTCATTTTATATTATTTTTATATACAATATTTCAAAAGGTATTGAAACTCAGCATTTCATACCAGATTACCCTGCCTAATATGGTCAATATGAACTAGTTAGCTTCTGATTATAGGAACAACCCCATTACAGTGGTTCAGTTTGCCAATTTAATTGTTGGTTGACATTTTCTTTGAAAGGGAGGAAAGGATGATTGCAAATTTAATCGTTGGTTGACATGGATGGCAAAATAGCGCGCTGCACAATGTGGTTCAAAGCCTTTTACAGAAATGTCACTTTTTCGGGAGAATATTACCAAAACGTTTTAGAGGAGATGGAGGAGCTGCATGAAGCAAAAGAGACTATCTACCCATTTTCCACATGGGCCATCTAAAAATTTCTAATATTTGGGAGAGAAATTGACAACACAAACTTCCCAGCTACATGTTTTTGTGGTGATGTCAAAAGTTCTCTTTGATTAAGATGCAACTTATACCGAAGGTTCAAGTCCAGCATTATCTTTGTTGTAATGTTTGTTGGTTCTGAATGCTTAAATAAGTTTGAAACCGCTTAGGAGGTGTTAGGCTCAGCTTCTAGGTAAACCAAAGCTACTTATAAGTTAGCTTGGAAAAATTCTCAGCATTTGGTAACTAAACCAAATTCCGGATTCATAAGTTGTTAGCACAACTTATAAGTTTTAAACAATAAGCAGGAGTTCTCCTGCCTATTTTTTTAGGTTATTGACTTATTTAACCAACTACATTACTCTTTATCCTTTATTCTATTAAATATTACCATAATATAATATTTTTTTCTTTCTCATTTTTTATTTTATGTTCTTTCTCCTACTTTCCTTTTTAATAAAATAAAATATAAATTAAATTTAAAGAACAAAAAAGTTTTAATAAATGTATAAATTAAAAATATTAAGATTTTTTATTTAAATTCGGTGATATATTTGAACTAAAATTTAACTTTAAAGATATCATGGTCAACATTTTCCTTAACAAACATTGCAACTATTTGTCATTATTATCGTAACTTTTATCCAAATATGTAACTACTTATTTTTTAAAAATAAGTTTCAGCATTTAAATAGTTATTCGCACTAGTGCTTATCAAATATTTTTATCAGCTCAGCCAAATGAACTCTTTCTTACAAATAAAAAAGTATAAAATCGATCATTTAGTATTTGGTCAAAAAGCTGAAATGAAAAACCAGATAATGGCTGATCAGTGAGCAGTGTTTCCTACTTAAGTTCTAGACTGCAATGCAAGTGAAAATTGGTTATTGGAATTCGCCAAATATCAAAGTTTTTGTGTCCTTATTGTAAATATAATGTTGTAGCTTCTAAAGCAAAAGGCACTTTATCTCCATTATGAGAAAAGAAGCCAAGGCCTGGATAACATCTCGAAGTATAGTGATACCTAATGTGGCAAGCATAAATAGAGGCATCAAACGGAGAATTGTATTGTAGATTTCAACCAAACATTGACTAGTTTCCCTAAACTTACATGGACCGAATGTCATCCTTAATTTGCTGAAGACGAGTATTATCCTTTCTATCATCTGCCAAGAAAAGAAGGCAGTTATATGATAATACGAATACTAATTCATAATATCAGGAAGAAAGTGACAAGATGAAGAATTCAGCTAACATGGTATTGTAAGAGATTGAAGTGGTTCTTGGAATGGAGCCTGGGAAACTTCTTGAGCTGCTTTTTCTTTATTGAGAAGTTCCATTTCTATCTCAGCTTCTTCAAGTTCCTAAAGAATTCATATGCAATACATAAGTAACATGAACAAATATGAAAGTGGGAGTTGAAAAAAGTTATTGAGTGAAAGTGGTAACCTGAGACTGCTGGTCAATTCTCTTTGAGAAGAAATCAAAGTATGACTGAACTGTCGTTAGGGAAGTTAGGACCTAATAAGAGTATCATACAAGATAATATTAAACTGAAAGCCAAGTTGAGTATCATCACATTTTAATTCTAAGACAAGCTAAGACTGTGTTTGTTTGGGTTAAAATATTTTTGAGGAAAACAAGTTCCTGGTTTTCTCGTTTTTGGCAACCAGGAAAATTCTGGTCAATGGAAAATATTTTCTTGTTGACCAACAACTTGTGTAGAAAGTTGTGAAAAATGTTTTCCCCTCTTGAAGAGGAGAAAACATTTTCCCCTATCAGTCTGTCTTTTCAGTTATATATTACAAAATAATTGATAAATATTTTTCATTTGATCTTCGTTGCAGAACCAAATAAAAGTAAAGTGTTTTCCTCAAATTATTTTCCTGGAAACGTTTCCTTTCCTCTGCAACTTATTTTCAGTGAAACAACAGTATAAGGTTCCGTTTGTTTTGATGAAAATAACTTGGTTTAGGAAAATAAATTCTAGGATAGTAATTCATATTCATGTATATAATAGATGATTTTTAATATAGGAAAAAAGTTGTCTTGGGAATATAGAAATGATAGATTGATGAGAGGAAAATGACTTTCTATCTTGAAAAGAACAAGTTGTTTTCCTAACTTTTAACATACTTTTCTGATCAACAGAAAATTGTCTTCCTGATGACTGAGTTTTTCTATGATTATCATGCAGTAAAAATTGAGGAACTCAATAGTTTAAGAAAATAGTTTCATCAAAACAAACGGAGCCTAAGATTGCTTCAAACTTCCTGCCGAGTGTTATTAACCAATAATCAAAGAAAAAGATCAGCAGCAAGTAGACGATAGAACTATAATATGTCATTTCTAAACATGGAGGAATACGTAACATATGGGAAAAAACATTATGATAAAAGTCAAGATAGAACTTATCATATATATGAGAATTTTGAAGGTGCGGGTACGTATTTTTTAGAGAAGGTGTGGGTACGTATTTTTTAGAGAAGGTGTGGATACAATAGGTGTTGACTAGAATCTGAAGACCTGAGATTCTGTGGCAACTTTTTTCCTGATACCAGATCAAATTCTTTGATAGTCCATCTTAAAATATTTAAATATCATCACTGTCCTTCAACATCGTATGAGAAGCCAAACCATAGGCCAGGATAATACAAATGCACCTAGAGCCAACTTTCTCTAATACATAATCTGAACAAACATAAATCAGCATGCATGGCCCATAACTATGCAGTATATTTCTTACTATTTCAACATAGAATATAGTGATCAATAAACTCATGATACTGTGGAACTTGGACATAATTTCTTTCTCAAATGCATATAGAAGAAAAGCTTAAGATCTATGAGGATCCTAAGGAAAATAAGGATTAAAATTTGTAATAACTCATTGTTACCTAGATCAGCTTTCAGTTCATCTCAAAATCATTATATTTTGCATAGTCGATAGAAAAATTTAATCCATGGCTTGAGAAGAAATGTCACTACTATGACATAGTTTAATAAGGACATCTAGATTTTTTTGAAAGGGGGAACTGCAGAAATTTAAGGAAAATATGACGCCTCATGCATATATCAACAGGGCACCAGACCTGAAGAATTGATTCACGGATGCTCTGCACATTAGGATCACTTGGTTTTGAAGTAGGCGCAGATGAAAAAACTTCTTTCAGTGCCTTAAAAATAAAAAACAACAAAAAAGATGACCATCAAAGTGGACCAACGAAGTATGCAAAACATAATACCAATTTAGATAAGAGGACAAGTGTTCAAACAAACTTACCACTTTTGCACTATCTGATTCAGTTCTAACTTTGTTCAAAGCTACACACAACCTTTTCTCCATATCATCAATCACCGCTGCAGTAAGATAGCAGTATAACAGAGTTAGAAGGCTTCAATGTTCCGTCGGTAAGATCCATGATCTATAAATAACTAGAGAACATTAAGAAATCTGTCAGTTTAAATGTAAATACTTGTCCTTGAGATTGCCATATTCTCTATGTTCCTCCAAACACTTTCAGGTACCAGCATCATATCTTCAGCAGAAGCATGAAGGCAAGCACTGCCTAGAAGATGCAAAGACAACCGTGTTAGGTGACCTTCTTCTATTGAATAAGTACCTTTGCCAACACCTCGAAGATATGTACTAGTTGCTGCTAGGAAGGCCTGAAGTTGAGTTCTCTGTGCATATGGAATATAACCTAACAGCAGCGCCATTGCATGTGTCCTTAATACCATAGAAGGATCAGAGAATGTTATGGTTGTGACTCTATCCCATGTCTTAGTGACTACAGAAGATACCACCGACTCAGGTATAGAAACAACTGATCCTGAACATACGAGCCTTTGGTTAATTGTGCATGATTGTAAAGCTGTTCCGTCATAGTTTTCAAGGCCAACAATAGTTCCAAGATGCTGTACTGCAACAGAACGCTGCTCTGGTTCTGAGTGACCTAACATTTCACGGAACAAATCTACCAAAGGATCCACGTTACCATCTATCTTCAAAATTCCCCTTTCCAGTAACGTTGATAACCATTTATCAGCCAGCAAACGCCATGAAATTCTTGGTGCGTACTGACAGAAGTTCTTGATCACAAGGCATAAAGCAGAGACCGCAGAGTCAAAAGATATCTTCTCAGGCATTGTAAGCAGATACTCAAGCATTGAGGATGCTACTTGCCAGCAATGATCCTTTTGACTTGCATAAATAGCACTTGTGATCCCTTCAAGAGCAGTTGACCAGCATATGGATGACAAAACCTCTGAATTAGATTGGTTTATGTTTCCTCCATTAGCATCACCTGAAAGATCACTGACAGGAATGAAAAGACTCAGGCATCTTGAGAACAATAAGCATTTGGAGGATGTGAACACTAGCTTCATTGCAAGTTTATGATGCAGTGGCCAACTGGCCTCTATGGCAGGAATAAGCTTTGAAATCAAATTGACTAAACTATCCAAGAATTCTTTAATTTTATCAACAGGGAGATTGTGAATCTCTTGATTCACTAGACCATCAGCAGTGCCCCTAGCTTCAGATTGTTTATGTGATATGATAATGGAACTTCTGCCTGAAATATTTGGTGAATTAACAATGTTTAAATTGGAATCAGCATGTTTATTCTCATAGGGGAATTCAACACCAAAAGAACTCAGAGCTTGCTCTAGTACTGTCTGACAACTGTCCATGAATTTTTCGAAAGCGGTGAGGTAATCATAGAAAGAAGAAGTAGGCTCCGAAGTTGTAAAATCAGTCCACAACATCATAGATTGTAGAATTTCCTTCTTCCTCCTGAATGACAGATCAGGAAATAGATAAGCCAGGAAGAAGATCAGCAACGACCCCACAAACTCACTTTCTCTAGTTGTGTCATCTAACCCTTCTCTACACCTGATACCATCAAATATTTCTTCAAAGCTTGATAATTCAAAACCTTGACAAAGTGAAAAATCAGCGAACATCTTCTCAGCATCCGTTGACTTCCTTATGCAATAAGACAAAAGTGGTCCCAATATTGATAAAACAGAATCAAGAAAAGCTACATCACAGTAAGAAGCTTTGCATAGTGACATCAAGATTTGTGCAATCCTGGGCAACTCAGGAATCATTGCTTCCATGTGTTCAACAACAACTGATTCAAGAACATAAAGAACAACTGCTTTAGCATTTCTAGCAGTATATCCTCTCAAAGAACCAACAGTATTTGAAACAGAAATATGGTCTTTAAGAGTTTCATGATATGGCCACAAACACAAGTCAGCGAGCCAACAAAGTACATCTGGAACAGCGTCAGATGGAAGACACTTCAGCTGTAAACCAACAGCTTCAAGAATAATTTCTCCAAATGCCACAAATTGTTTTTTCATGCTTGGAAAAAACATGTGCAAGTAAGGATATAGAACATGAAATGATTTTTGGCTATATGCGTGATGAGAAAGTTCAACTTCTTTACCAACTTGCATGTCTGATTTGGTGTATGATGGTTCTGACTTGGCATCCTCATTTTTATTTTTAAGTACATTATCTGTCAAGGTCAGTTCATCTGCAAAGATTGATAACAACAATGCAAGCTGTGAAAGGTCAGAGGCAAGAAACAAACGCTCCTTCACAAATTGCTTTGCATATCGAGACACTGCCATCCATCCTAGAAATCTAGCAAGCGGGCATGGTGAATTTGCAAATTTCAATATTTTTTGCATCCATGATGAAGGAGGAATTAAACTTCTATACTGAAAATCAGCCGGTGCATTGCTTATGTTATCTCTTCCACCATCATTCCCAGATGCTGCTATGACCATTTTTTGAAGAATTTTCCACCGCCTTTGTACTCCATGCAAATTTTCAAGATCAAGCTGCATGTTTTGTGCTGGTTGATTATTATACAACAATGCAATTTGACCATCAAGATTTTCAGCTGATTCGAGTATAATGTCAATAACATCATCTGGGGAACATGACAGTTCAGTTGCAGAGTGCAGTAGAAAGAGTAGACTCTGCAAAAGAATCTCATGTGATGATTGTTGCCCCCTTGACAATTGCCGGATCACAAAGCGACAAAGCAAAGTTTGGTTCTTCCTGACTAATGTCACAGCATCAGCTGAATCAACATCCAGTGGGAATAGTTCAACTACTCGGTCATTGTCTTCTAAAGCAATTGCATAAGTTTCATCACCAGATGTACCCATCTGGAATTCAAGATCCAATTTAGCAGCATGGAGTAAAATCTGCAAGACATCTTTGTCTCTCTTCCTCTCGAGATGAGCTATCGTCTCAAGATTAATATTATATTTCTGATGATCCTTGTTAAGCTCCAGTAGTCCACTAATTTCTGTCAACTTGGATTCAAAAGCATTCATCTGACTTGTGAGTTTCGAATTGGTCCTGAAAGACAACATAAAGAATGGATTGATATAACATTCTGCAGCCAAAAGCAAGGTGTCTATTGCAGCATTATGGCCTTCAGGGGTGATGTTAGGCTGTGAACATAAATCAGCAGCCAAACGTTTAAACTCTGATGCCCTAAAATCAGAGTCTTGGTGGTCAACAAGTTGAAGATAATCTGCATGCATGCAAATGTAATCACTGGAAAAACCAGTGTTCAGCTGAAATTGGTTACTCTGGCCAATATGTTTTCCCTCTGAGATCCCATAATCTGCTGCTGAGCTAATACCCTCTCTCATGGGACAGGTGGAAATATTTAACAGTAAAGCTTTTTTTAGTTCTGCGGGAGCAAACAGGAGGTGAGAATCTTCAAGAACATCCTTCTGTGCAGAACCTTCAGGTGTATCAATCTTTACATCTTCATTAGGAGAGGGCACAGTAATACCTTGAGGGTTAGGAGAGGTAACACCCAAAGATTCTGCTGCATCAGTGACCTTTGGTTCTGAACATTTGCAAAGGTCAACTTCCGGAGGTAATGGCACATGAGGTCCTAGAACAGAGAGAATCACACTGCATAATAAAATGAAAAGGTATTAACATCGTCTTTGTGCAATGAGATAGTTTTCATCTAGAATACAACTGTTACTATTAAAAAAAATTGAATTAGCAAGCATTCTCACAACCAAATGTCAGTGACATGGTACATAATCATAAATCCAAAGATTTATTGGCATAAGTATACTTTCATCCAGAACTTTTCACAAATTACCATAAGTTTTTGTTCTCTTAATTGATCAAATAAGCAGGAGAAGTATAAAAGTCATATGATGAGACAACATAGTTAGATGCTGTAGACCTTGGTGCAACTGATCCACGTCTCCACTCTGATTCCAAGGATGGAAGAATTGCAGGCCTTTGTAATGCTGTGCGGATAATATTGAGTGTCATGGCACAGGTCCTCTCTTGTTTCTCTGAATATGTAGTCGAATTGTCTCCAAAAGAAATTGTATCTTTTCTTACAGCTATAGCAGGGTCCAAAAAAGGTTCTAGCATCTCCAAAAGAAACAGCAGTCTATGTTTGGCTTCCTAGAATAAAGGGGGGAAGGCATCACAAATTATAATCATTAAGTACACACTTAAAAGATACCGAACTTAACAAAACATCGTACAAGAAGTTCAGACCTTATATTTTGTTAGAACATCATCTACATGTCCAGACAAAGCCAACAAAATATACTTCAAAGCAGCACGAGCACGACCGAAACATCGACGAGCATCCTGACAGAGAATAAAAATGAGAAATCCAACATAAATCATGAGAATAAATTCATATTTAATTCAAGAGTAATAAAATAATATGTTTTTTTAAAGAATAAAATAATATGCTGAAAACATTTTGCTAATAAATCTAGAAATTAGCATTAAAATTACTTTCATTACAACACCATAAGGTGGTGCTTTAAAGAGTCAGAGTTATGCTAGAATGTCAGTGATATGTTCTTTTATATGGTCACTCCATTACATGCTAGTATAGATGCATAGTATCAACAGTCTTCTGTGTCCTCATACTGCATATGCAAGTCTTCAAGCAAATTGCTCTCTTTTGCATGGGAATATTAATTAAGGTATTACTCAAAAAAAGAATATTAATTAAGGTAGTCACTGCATGCCACCAAATGGTGTGAAACTGGGAATAGCCAGAAATGTCTGGACCGGTGTTTACTTAATTCCATTCAGTACATTGATAAGAATATATTCAAACTTTCTTCATGGATTGTTTAAGCATCCAACCAGGTACTTATAACAGTTTCAGACCAGATTCTCCAACATGAAAGAAGAATAGTAATTAGTACCTGGATAACACCCAGAAGGTCCTCTACAAGTTCGATCACTAGATCCATCTGCAGTAGCATTAATAAATTACAGAATGCTTCACATGTTACAGAAACAAATCGTGGAAATGTACCTTAGCTATAATAGCAGGTATCCATGGTGCTAATGCCTCAGAACATAAATCAATCAGCACGCATGCTGCCTTTGCCTAATGTTCAATTAAAAAGCAATAAGTCTATAGACTAGTAGACAGTCAACTTAAATTCTACATATACTATCTTCATCAACAAATAATTGACGTGAATGTTTAATTCAAGGACAGTGAACTAACATGAGATGAAAGAAATGATGATAGATAGCCTGCACACACGTGAAGAAGTTGACGATATACTGGTGAAGATAACATTGTAACTATCTGCAAGCACGAATGAATTAAATATGTCTAAGGATGCAAGTCTGCATACCACAAAAATTTAATACTGCTGAACCTGATATATTGCTTGCTGTCCAGAAGGGTGCTTCCATTGCCAGAAATTATCATCAACTTGGTCAGGAGGACAAGTAATTGGAGGCCGAAGGGCTACAAGAAGAAAAATAATTAAAAGCTCACAGAAGTTCGTTCAAGAGTCCAACTTCTCAAATGCACCAAGGACAATGGACAATTTGTACCCAAAAAGGATAAAGAACAATTCACCTGGAAGCAATGCCTGCAGAAGTGGCAAAACATACCAAAAATCTGCATTGCTTTCAGCCAACTTGCAGCACAAGAGAGGCTGTACAATATAGGAAGAAACACATAAATCAAGCATAAGTAACATAGAGTAGGAAGAAACTTCTCACTAGAAACCCATCCATAAGTAACAAGCAGGCAGTCCCTTCTAAAAACATAATACATATCAGCTCTGTTAAAATCTACAGGTGCAACAGCATGTGTCACTTACTTGTGATGCACATCCATACAAAACATGAAGAATACTTTCTTCAACTGCAGCAACATCCAGCACATTCAAATAAGAGGAATCCCACTGGCCCTCAACTAATGTGAATTTCTCACCAAATAAACTTGAATAATCAGCGATATGCACTGGATTAGTTATTTCCATTTCATCAGTAATTTGATGATTCAAATGATTACTATGCAATGACTCATCCGGGGATTTGGATGGTTCGACAAGCATGTGAAGAACCCTTGAAGCCTAATATGCAAGCAAAGCAACAAATGAGGATGGATTAATGTTTTCAAAGAACTCGTAATACTGGCAAAAACAAAAAAATCAAGGTTGTTAGATGCATACCTTGCGGCAAACAACTCCAAGATGGGGATCTTTGTAAGCCTTCCTTAATAGGATGATGACAGCATCAAAACGAAAAACTATGGAGCTTGAAGAAGATTCACCGAAGGGCAATGGACTGCGTACCCTCCTAGGTTGTGCCTGAAAACACAAATGTATAACTGATATTTACACCATAGTAGCAGAAGGAATGCATGTTAATAAGTTTTCATGAATGAATGTAAAGCTAGGTAGTTACTTGTTTGGGCAAGCCAGCCTTTTTTACGAGTCAACATCAATCAAGGTAATTGGAAACATAGGTCTTCTAGAAACAAGAGAAAGTTCACCACACAAAAGATAGAGTTCGGATCACTTTCCAACTCTAATAACTACAAAATTGAGTGAAGGGTTTATTTTTCATTAATCTTGACTGTTAAGTAAACTCTGCATACAAAATCCACACATACAGCCAACCTGTTCTTTTTATTTAAGACTACTCCCCAAGCTTATTTCATATAAACACCATAGGTTCATGAAAAATGGTCCAACACCAGTGACTCGTCTTTGTCAAGATTTCATTTTGTTTATAAGCATTATAATAGCAGAAGATTTTCATGAAGTAATAACTATCAAAGGTAACAATTTTAACAGTAAAACTGACCAGATTAATAAAGAAAACTCATATTTTCCCCCTTCAGAGAAATCGTGTTTTTTAATGGGTTCATAGATAAATGCAATGGTAAAAATCACATAAAATCCACCTCAAAATTCGACGATATAGTCAACGGAGAACTCGGGTTGCTCTTAGCTGCATCTTGATCAGAAGAATAAAGTAAAGACCTTGCAGCTTTTCTGCAAGTCAGTTGAAAGCATTTTGAAATGAGAAAAAATGGATAGAGCTTTATTTGTTTACTATTGTAAAATAGAACTAAACAAGATATACACAGCTTATGGGGCAATAACCAATAAAGTTAGAATAAGTGAATAACTTTGTCGTTAGTAAAGTTACAATGGAACTTAGATGGACATTTCTAACAGAACTAGGTTGAACCCAATTTTTCGAAAAAGAACTTAAATAAGACACTGCGTACACTCAATGAGAAAAGTGTCTAATGTGGTAGAAGTATCAAACCATCAATTCATCTTAGTAACTCTTGCACAAATGTTAGTAATGCAAGTATCTTTCTGAGGAAAAATAGTAATGTAAGTATAAGAGTATGTGGTATGCTTTCCTGATTTGTGCAGTATAAGTTTATTATATTAACATCTTAGATTCTACCATAGATTAATACCAGCTAAAATCCAGGAATATAACAAACAATGATGATACAACTAATTCTCTGCTTATGAGAGAAAAAAGCACACCAGTTATAGGTACGGGGGTTGATACACAAAACTCTTGTATCTAATATGCCCTTACCTTATCTACACGTATCACAAATTTAAATAGATGTTGATGTCTACCTTTCATTCACGAGGTGTAGAATAGGATAAAATGGACCAGCAAGCATTGCGAAAAAACGTATGTTGGATTCAGGAGCATCTGCAAAATTGTTAAGATCTCCCTACAGCATAAAGTTCAAATAAGAAATGAGCAAACAGAAAAACTCCACACCAAGGAAAACATCATAATTTACCTCAAGCTGAGGAAGGAAAACCAGTAGATGCTTTGCTACATCTTGAAGCAGCTGTGAGTTACAGAGCATCAGAAGTTGAAGAAAAACATACAGTACACCAGAAAGTAAGAATATTAAAAACATTCACGGTTTACCTGTAGATACATATCATGAGCATCCTGCTTGTGTGATATAATATTTGGTAGCAAGTAATTAACAATAGGTTGAAACTCAGGCTCTAATCCGATTACTGAAACCCCAACAAGCTGTCAATGATAGTACCAGTGGATATGTTACTTTGAATACCAAGAATTACATAGTGACTTAAAGATCAATCCAGAAGATTCATCCTTTGAAGTTAGGGTAGTAAACATTATAAATACTTATTCAAATGGAAAGTAAATTACTATGGCATTCAATCCTTGAAATACACATCAATTTATCAACCTAAACAACTTTCTAATTGTAGGATGTCAATAGTACCAAGACAACAGAAAGAAAATGGACTCATAGAAAATGTCATGGTAAGAAAACATTGAATCTTTTCTGAAACTCAAAAAAAAAACTCCAGATAAACCAGATTCTTAACTAATGATCCTAGGGAGTCATAAATTGTTCGAGAAATAGTAATAGATCTTCAGGTAGATGTTTCACACTATGCACCTTCTTACACAAGAGAGATATTCGGGCAAATTTGAGTCATCATGGCAGCCAATGGAGAAGCTAATCATTCTAAAAGGGTACCTGAATAAAAAATATAGCTATCGGATTTCCTCGCAGGCAAGATATCCGCACATAACGACATGGTGTGTAGTTCATAGGGTAAATCATGTCTCGCCTTGGTGCCTCACAACGTGGGCGGATCTTTACAAATGTTTCGGGCTGAAAAGAGCAAGGGTCAGATCTCAATACAAACATACAAGTGCATACAATATAAATGAAGACATAAATCAGCATGGTGGCTTAATAGTTGCTTGTAAACTAACATAGCAGTCCCAGAATCGAAACGAGTTAAAAAAAAAAACCTTATAGCGTAGTCCGACCGTAATCTCCCATTCAAGAACAGATTTATTATAGATCCTTATATGTGAAAGTAGGCAAGGTTCCTGCAAGTAGGAAGGCAACAATGGATTTGTTATGGCAACACATAAATTTCCAGTAGGCATCTCAAACCCAAGTAACATTACTAAGCTCAACTAGAGAATGCGAGGCAAACTAAGCAAAAACTGACTCCTATTCTTTTGCGTAGTACAGAATTATTGGAGTCAATTAAAGATTTATTTTTTTCTTTCAAAACCTTGAATTCAATGTCAACATCATCAAATTCTCCCTTCCTCTTACTTGAATTAAGAAAAAAAAAGTGGAAAAAGGTATGATGATAGAAGGAAAGGGTGGGATACATCGAGCTCGAGGAGGATCCACTCCTTGTTGTTGGTGGCGGTGGACCAGTGGGTGCGGAGGTCGGGGTCGAGGACGTTTGCCGCCTTCTGCGCCGGCGATTCGCGCGACATAGCCTTCACTTTGTAACCCAGTGGCTTCACCCGCGGCTCCAACTCCATCTCCATCATCGCTCCCTCCTCCTCCTTCTCCTCCTCCCCTCGGCGGCTTAGCGCATGAACCAAAGGCGAAGAGAGCGCTTAGTGAGCAGGGGAAGGGAGCTCTCCTTCTCCTCCTCCTCCTCCTCGCAGCGGCGGCCACATCTCTCTATCACACACACGGACCAGCAAAAGAAGAGGCAAACCACGGCGGTTCGAAGAGGAAGACGAAGACGAGGAGAGGAACAAAAAATTATATATTAAAAAAAAGGGTAAAAAAGGGTTATTTCAAGAGCCCTTATACTATAAATTTTTTTTCGCAAATAACCTCGAACTAAAATTTTACTAATTTTAATCCTTAAATAATTTTTATTTTAACATTTTAATCCTCTGTCAATTTTTTTATTAAAGTTAATTTTTTAAATATATTAAATGATATTTGTACTCTTATGTAAAAATTTAAAATATTTTTTATCTTTTATTATTTATTAGTTTAAAACACTTATACCTTTTTACTAAATTTTTTTATTAACGAAATAAGTAATAAAAGATAAAAAATTATTTTAAACTTTAATATAAGGGTACAAATATCATTTAACAAAAATATAAATTTAATTTTAATAGAAAAAATAATAAAATCAAACGTTAGGACTAAAATGTCAAAACGAAAATAATTTAGAGACTAAAATTGATAAAATTATAATTTGAAGTTATTTATGAAAAAAAATTATAGTACAAGAAGAGTTAGCAAAAATAGACGAATAAAATGAAGAGCATACGACATATATTGGGGTGAAAATGGTGTTTTTTACTTAAAAAGTTATTTGATATTTTTCCAATGGGTTATTCAAAAAATCATCGCACCAGGTCAATTTGTTTTTAGATAGTTTTCTCGGAATCAAAATTTTCTACAATAATATTTATAAAGAAAGATAAACATTAAACAAATATAATAATATTTATCATATAATATAAGTTTAATTCGAATATTATTATAATTAGAAATTGATATTTAAACTCAACATTTATACTTATTGTTGTTTTCTCAATATTATTTATTGTTTAACGCTACCTCCAAATCATTTTAACCAACCCTTATTTTGTTGTTTACTCCAACCAAAAAAGAAACTTGAACAAACCAGCAAAATTCAATCTCTGTGCGTCTCACGACTACTAACTAGTATCATGGAAACATAGCAATGACAAAGCATCAAAACTATATCAGTTCAAAATAATTGCATTCAAAAGTAACTTTTATATTATCATTTTTTCGTATTATTCATTCTCTACAGTATCATTACTGACAATCTAAGATAAATAAATAAAATAAAATGTAAAGAAACAAAAATCTAAGGGCTCGGTTGGATGTTTTTCTATTGATTTAAGAAAAGAAAGTATGCTCTTTAGATTAAGAACATTTACATCCTCTTAATATTCACTTGTGCAGCAAAGCCATGAGCATATACAAGATCAGAGAAAGACCTCCTTGCTTTCTGAATAGCCTGCTTGGTGATTGCACTTCAGGCGGTGTCGTCTCAACCACGCAAAAGAAGATGTTGTTGGCATTTTCCATCATAGTATTCTTCTGAAGCATATTTGACTATAGATAGGGACACTGAAGCGAAGCGGCATCCCCTTCGTGCGTGCACATATAATAAAGGATTCATTCGAAGTGATTTGTGCATTAATTGGTTTTTTATCTTTTGAATATCTGCAAATTTATTTGTAGGAATTATAACAAATATAATTCGACTAAATAGAGATTTTACGAATACCTCTTGCGGCGGAAACGGAGGTCGTCGGAGCCGAATAAATTCTTCCACGAACACCAGCAACGCGTTGACTTGACTTCGTCGTCGTCGGGAACCAAGTTACGTGAACTTGGAACGCTGAATCACAACTCAAATGCTTAGAATACAATAGAATAGAAACACCGATACATTTCACCTTTTTCACCTTGTAGCAATGATCTCTTACTCCTCCTTTTATACTGTCAAGTTCGACAGTTCCAAAAGAAGGGAAGAGACACAATCAATTACTTCTGCATCTCTTCATGCATGAAGGTGAAATAAAGGCGACAACCATTTGGGCTTCCTCAACGGATAAGAGCCATGCAGGCGTTAATGTCAACAATCTCCCACTTGCACGCAGTGGGCCGATGTTTTTTTTTCTATCAAGTGTTCATATATGGCAAATGAGTCGTGCGACCCACGAGTAC
>LTAE01003891.1:26057-36393 GCA_001647135.1 Pontederia paniculata | reverse complement strand
TGTACATCACCATGATGGTCCTATATGGTGGGCGGACATTTCTATATGGTGGAAGTCCCAGATTCGCAGCACAAGGTGGAGAGTCATGTACTACAGAAACAATGGCTAAGTGTTTTGCCTTCACCGCTATAGGGTTTCACTATTTTGCTTTCAGCTATACCCCCTGTCCTTACATTTAACTTTCGTTCTTAACTTTCGTTCTTGCTTCCTTTGACAATCAGTGCATATGAAGTCCCACAGCTTTCATCTTTTATCTTTCTTCTTTATAACTTTCATATCTTTCCTTTAGGCTTTTAATCTTCTTTTTAAATCTTTTCTTATAAGCTTAGCAGCAACATCAATACATACATACATACATACAGGAACAATCAATCAATCAAATTCTGAAAAACGCCCTGCATCGGGAATAGACGTGGTCTATTTCCAGTCGGTGAGAAAAACGAATCGTGTCAAAGGGCGACACAGGTTGTTTCTTCCTTAATCATCATCTTCGCGCAATCCGTTTTCCTCCTCAACATGATCCAGTTTGCTGATGTCATCTTTGTCTTCAACATAGTCCGGGTCGACATTCAACACGGCCATTTTGGTTCATTGAATCAGGTTCGGTTCACTCACATGCATTTAGGGTTATGCGACATGGTTCAATAGAACGTGACCGTTTTAGGGTTTCGTACATCCACCGTCGGACATGATCCGCATCTGCAGGGAATACGGCCTGCATCATCGGCAACACCACTCTGTCGTATGACACGATCGATTTATTTTCGCGCGAGTCAGCATTGCCCGCGTCCGAGTGACGTGTGCGTGTCGATCCCGTTTCTTCGTGTTTCTTGCGACCGACATGGCCCGCATCCTTGGCGACATGGTCTGTGTCCGTCAGTTGTCTATTGGGGCCAGGCAACGCGGGCCGTGTCAAGGGTTGACATGGTCCGATTTGTCCGACGGGCAACCGATGTTTGTCGGAGCCCTCTTGCATCAAACATTCTATTCTAGGATTATATATATTAGAGGACTCTTGCATCAAATTTGTCGGAGCCCTCTTGCATCAAATTTGTAGGATTATAAATATGAGACATTCTATTCTACGTTTGTCTCGGAGCCCTCAATTATCTTGGAAATATTAGAGGTATATACTTATCATTATATTTATTTTAACGAATTGATGTTTCTAAACAGAATTTGTTCATTACTTGCGATTCTATAAATTCTCAAGTGTGATAATGTTTTTTTATTAGAATTGTGTTTTGACTTTCTAGAAGTTATCACTTAATTTGCCCATTTAAACAAATAGCTTACAGGTCTCAATTACTCCCTCTTGAATTGACTTAATCAACCCAAATAAACTTCTGAATATATAACAAGTTAAAAAAAGTAAGTTATATATATCAAGCATTAAAAAATCGCATGGTATTTTGCACAGGTACTAACAAATTAATTCAAGTGGCAAGCAACATATTTTCACTTTGAATAATGTCTCATATTTGATNCGAAGTTAACCTACATTTTGGTTATTCATATCTCAGTATAGATCAGATGAGAAGATAGTTAAATATTTATGTAAAAAGAAATATAAAATAGTATGTTTAGCTCTTTGATGTATCTATAATTTTCGGCACATAACATTTTCTATAAGTAATAAACCAAGCTTATTCTTGATGCTATAGAAAGTTAATCAAAAGGTATATAAATCATATTCTCATGTTTCATTGCAAATTGATGCAAATATGATCAAATACTTCCGTCACTTATTTTATATTATTTGACATTTTTCTTTGACAATATATTCTCTTTTTAAGATTTTCATCATCAATGCACACATAATTTCTTTTTAAAATTTGTATAATCAAAAGACATATTCTTTTATTTAAGATTTTTGTCGGCAAAATACATATTATTTTCTAATTTTTGCATCAAAATAATATAATCGTGATAAGGAGAAGATGAATTGTTGTTAAAAAGAATAAAATTGTTTTTTGACAAAATCCAAAAAACAATTTAGCTATTTCAGAAGTCTTGACTAAGAAATATAAATATTGCATTTTTTCTGCATTGCATTGGTCCACTAGATCAAAAAATATAGTCATTAAAGCTACACCAATACATACTTTTGTCAAAAATATTTGTTGGAATTGCTATTGTGGAGGAACTGTCAACCTTTCACGTTCACCCGTCAATCATTACGAAAATTTATATTTATGTTGTTGAATTTATTGGACTTGTCGTTGAATCTTTTTGAGAAAAAAATGGACTATTTTCATCGCAACTTTCTACGTAGTTATAAAATGCAAGTATTTTTTATTTTTATAAAAAAGATAACAAAATTGCTTATAAAGCACTTGCATGCAAATTACATCTTCTCATTCGATATAAAAACAATTGCATATTATAAATTGGATAAGAATTTGTGTACTTATCATATTTACCATTAATTTCGCATCTAAAAAAGTAAGATGTGCTATGTCTGTCAACTCTCTCTCTCTCTCTCATAATTTTTCTTGTGATAATGAGTGTGTGAGCTCCCCATATTGTGAAGCATTTTTCAACAAAAAGATTATAAGTTTGGTTCAAAATGATTATTACAAATTCGTATAATTATATGGGTAAGATAATTATGAACTAAAATTAGTAATTATTTTTATTAAACTTCACACAGTCAATAACCGTGCAATTAAGAGCTCTAAGGACTCGATCAACATCATGCATGTACGTGGATATATGTTACTTTTGCTTCTAACTGTGTGGCGTGCGCGGCATATAAATAAGTTCTAAGATGAATTAATTATGTGGAACAACGTCAGTGTATCCAATCCCCTTGCGCGAGGTCGGAAACACCACGAAGACGAGCCCCGACAAGACCGCCGCCCCCAGCGGCAAGTTCTCCAGGAGCTGCTTCGTGTTCGTGCTCCGCTCCGGGAAGAAGCACCCCTGCACGTCCGAGTCGCTGAACGCCAGAGTCAGGAACACCACCGCCGAGAAGAATGCATGCACGTAGTCCAGCGGCCTCACCCTGTACCTCTGCAGGTTGTCGAACGGCGCCTCGCCGCCGGTCTCGTCGTAGTTGAAGACGTAGAAGCCTCGCAGTGTGGCCACGCCGTAGTAGTGCTTTCCGTCACGGCCAACGAAGCTGTCCGTGAAGGAGAAGACGACGCAGGAGACCACGCAGACGTGAAGTAGCACGGCCGTGAGGTACCTGTTGGACGGGTAACAGCTGCCTCGGTTGGTGAAGGACGAGGAGAGGGCCTGGAAGGCGAGGACCGTGCCACTGGGCAGGAGCTTCACGAGGTTGGCCGTAGATGCCAAGGTCTTGTCGATGACTAATATGTTGCCGCCGCCTGCGAACATGGGGGTTTGGCTGCTGGGTACTGCTGCGCTTGGTGGGTTCCGATCGGCCAATTCCTTGAGCTGTGGGGATGGATGAATGGAAATGACTGTTGACGGAGTCGCCATTAATGATCAGGAAGATGGAGCGGATTGAGAGAAGGGCGCCATGTGGCAACCAATTAGGAGAGGAACTTGTGATTGCGTGGTGGAGATGTTGTGGCTTATAAGTCTAATATTCTGACTCGTTGGCATATTCTTGTGCACTCTGATCTTTTCAATGTTCATACAGAATATATTAATTAAGTTGAAATAGAATGGACTTGGATGGGCAGAGCATTCCTAATTTAGTAATTAAGTTGAAATAGAATGGACTTGTGGTTTTCTTTCGATTACAACACTGAGGTTTATAAGATTGACGTATGAAAATAAATAGAAAGTAAAGTGATCACAATGTCTTGGTTTCTATTTTTTTTCCACCGATTTATTTCCTCCGACTCGTGATTTTGCCCTAGATTTCTATCTAATGCCGCTGCGTTTGCGTCTCCTTCGGAAGAGAGGAGACATGCCTTGGGACTTCAGGAGACCGCGGTGGTCAAAGTCTACTTCTTTGGCATGTTTTCTAATTGGATTTGTACAATTTTGTGATGCTAAATTATTCTTTAATTAAAATTTATGTTGAATTATATGTGATGTTATTAGTTATATATTTATGTTGTATTTGGATTGATGTATATATGATATTTTCTATAAAAAAATATTTTGTTAAAAAATATTATTACTTTGCTATTAATTTGTGATTACTTTATTATGGGATGTATAAAATGAAGGACAAATTACGATAAAATAATCATTGAATAGTGACCAATTTATTTCATATTTGCTACCAATTTTTTTATTGTTAGCCATTAAACATAGAGACTGAATAGAGACAATTTTTAGGTTTGAAAATAAAAAAGTTTCTTAATATAACAATGTATTAGTGATGAATTAGTTAATGATTTAAAGATATAGTTAGTGATAAAATACGGTGTC
Source organism: Pontederia paniculata (assembly GCA_001647135.1). Taxonomy (NCBI): domain Eukaryota; kingdom Viridiplantae; phylum Streptophyta; class Magnoliopsida; order Commelinales; family Pontederiaceae; genus Pontederia; species Pontederia paniculata. The sequence goes on along the minus strand of LTAE01003891.1, from coordinate 32,040 downwards.
ACTATTAGTGACAAGTATCTAGTGATATATTCTAGATGTCCCAAATTTGTGACAAAACTGTCGGTGAAATAATTTACTAAATTAGCTACTGATTAAGTACGAATTACATCATAGCTAATAGTTCAAATACCTCTAGCGATATTCATTATCTATTAAAGTTACACTACAAAAAAAAACAAAGAAATTGCGGCAAAAATTTGCGGTGGTATGACATCCCTCTCAATTTGCGTCGACATTTGAGATGGAAAAATATATTTGACACGAGTTGTGATGGAATCGTGATCCACAATTTGTGACGAACAAATCCATCACAAATTATGACGGACTCAGTGTCCGTCACATTGTGACGAATTAAGTGTCCTTCACAATTTGTGAGGGATAAATCAGTTAGAAATTGTGACTTACCAAAAGTCCATCACAACTATTCTGACCCTATGCGCACATGCAAGGGCCTGCTCTGCCCTTGCGCTGGCGCGTAGGTGCCTTCTTTATCCCTGCGCTCCCGCATAGGGGCCTGCTATACCGCTACATGCTCATGCAAGGGCCCTCTCTGCTCCTTCATGGGCGCGCAAGAGCCTGTCCTGCCCTTACGCGCTCACGCAGAGGCTTTCTCTGCCCTCGCGTCCCTGTGCAAGGGCCCTCTCGCGCGCAGGAGCTTGTTTTGCGCCTGTGCGCCCACGCAAGGGCCTGCTCTGCTCCTGCGCTCGTGCAGGGGCCTGCTCTACCCCTGCGCAGGCGCACAAGGGCCTTCTCTGCCCATGCGCATATGGGCAAGGGTCTTCTCTACCTCTGCGTGCCCGCACAAGGGCTTGCTATGCTCTTGCACGGGCGTGCATGGCCTTCTCTATCCCCGCGCAAGGGGCCTGTTCTGCCTCTGCATGGGCCACAGACGCATAGGAGCCTATTCTGCCCCTGAGCTCCCGTGCAGGGGCCTGCTCTGCCCTTGTGCGAGCGTCAAGGGCATGTTTTATTATTTATTTATAAATTTGTTGTTTTCCTTATGTTTATCACAAATTGTGATGGATTTGAGTTCCCTCACAATTTGAGACGGACATTATATTTGTCACATTCAATTTTGAAGGAGTATTTCTTAGATGTATTAAGTCAGTCACAACAAAAATATATTTGTGATCAATTTCATAAAATTTGCGATCATAAAATCTGTCGCAAATTGGTTATTTTCTTGTAGTGCATGTTAAATGAGGGGAAATTGCTGGTCTCTTAGCATATGTTGTGTGTCAACCTGGATGTCTAATGAACTGATGATGTAATTAGGTGCCTTCTGATTTGGAGATGCATGACTGCTACCATTTAGCCTTTACGTTCAGCGATTTGCTCCAACCAGAAGGACATGTAAGATGGCAATTTGAGTTCTTTGCATGCGTGTGATGGTCGGCACTGAGACCATGGAATATAAGAAATACTATTCTTAGATGACTCAATCGGCGCCAAAAGTAATAATGACTTCATATGTATCTATATAGTTAGCATGATACGAATCTGTTCTTTTCATAACTTGTCGAACAGAAAATGTTATTGGAGATCAAACTTAGGTCCACCAAACCATGAAATCATATCAGCTAATTGGCGAATTTAACTTCTTAGCATTAACCTTACGGAAACATGTTAATTAATCAATGAAGAAAATATGATCGATTCTTGGATAAGCTACTATATATTTGTCATGAACTTAATTGTAATGTTAACAAAGCACATTTGCTTACTAAAAATGCAAGCATGAAACGAAACATGCTAACAAATAAGCCATTCTTGGTTGATTCAGTACGAAGATTAGGAACAAAACTTTACTAAGAAATAGTGAATTCTTATTTTGAATTTTTATAGCTTCTCTAGTATTACAAAAGTTTAACACTTTTGTGATCTCCAAAAAGCATAGAAGCAACAATTGTGCCTTTGCTCCATGAATTGGACAAAAATGCTTTTTGGGCCTTTGCCTACGAGACGGTCACACGGGCGTTTAAGGCCTATGGCAAATTGTATCCCTTTTTTTCTTTTTAAGAAAAGTTCCAACAAAGGAAAACGTATTTACATTTCTATTATCATTTTTTTATTTGTGTACAAGTAGAGATGTTTTTAATTTCTTGCATATATATATATATATATATATATATATATATATATGATAAAATTTTTATCAAGATCCATACAATTAATTATTTATAAGAAGAATGTGAGAAAAAGAGGCCAAAATAATGGAGACATGTACAAATAATTGGGAATGGGGAAAGCCATGATCATAAAAAAAAATCAATCTTGGTTATAAAAAGTTCGAGAATGAAGGCATGCGTAGAAAATATGTAATCATCTCTTATTATCCTTTATTTATTATAAACTTATAATGCTGGTTCCAACCATATATGTCTTTCTGTATATGTAACATGAACGTGGGAGCATATATAGCATATGGATCTATAGGATGCTATGTTTGTTCATCTCGAACATTTTAAAGAAAAATCTCTTTCGTCGAGAAAAAAAGGTATAGTACTTATTAACAAAAAAAACATTTATTTATGATTTTTATTACAAACTTCACTTCAATTAATCAGCATCATTAATAATCGCATGATAAATTTCTAACTCTACGTTCATCCGTAAAAGGCATGATTTTTTTTACTTTCATGTTGCTCATACGCAGATCTAGATCATAAATGCAATTATTGTATTGCAATTATTTCGTTTTTTTTAATCTCATTATATTAGTCAATGAATGAGATGCGTAGCAATTAGCACGTCATATTGCATGGTATATATAATGTATGATTCAGGCTTAGATGACATCATGGCATGCATGTCATTTGGATGAATTCGAAGGTCATATATCACAACACCACAGTTATATATCCTGTGCATGAATGCAAAGGTCGTCGTATGTATGTTAATACACTGAACATTTGCATATATAAATGCATATAGTCATTATATGTATATTTCTAATGTCAAAGTTTGAAGAAATTATAATTTTCATTCAAGGTCACCACCTTGCTTCAACTCAACAACATTATAGTTCCATAACTTAATTTGTATATACAAAATAGTTCATTAATAACAAAATGATCTTTTTAACCTACAATAGCAGGTTATCTAACTAAATCATTTATTTTGATGTCACATGGCATCCAACTAAGATGATTTTTTAAATAAATATATTTAATATATAGTAAAAACTAATTTAATAAAATAAATATTAATAAGTCATAACTTTAAAAGTGATGGGAACTGCCCTCTCTATTTGTTTGCTTTTTTATTATATATATATATTTAATTATAAATCAATATATTTATTTTAACATGAGCCGTCATCATCAAATCATCATCTTGTTTCATATAAGTTTTCATCATCTTACTTAGAAAATTATCAATTTGTTCCTCGTCTTTGCAATTTTTGAGATGGGCAAAACTTGGCAATGAATTTTTCTATAAAATGCTCTATAGTTGTAATGGGTCTAATAGGCAATGTACTCAACGATGTTGATACTCTATCTCTTAACGAGAAGAAAAATACTTTCGACTTAATGGTGTCTTTAGAAGTATGATTACACTTGAAGGTGTTAAAAATTTTAATAAAATTATCCATGTGAATGTAAAGATTCTTATTTAAGGCTCCCTTGAACTGACATGCTTGAACATTCTCAAAATTATTGTGGATTTCAAAATTATTTAAATTTATTATGAAGAGGACCACATTCTTGTATTTAGGTAAGACATAATCCCTCTTTGAGAAGAATATATGTCTCTTTTTTTTTAAATTATCTGAAAAAATCACAAGAGGCTATGCAAATTTACAAATAAAAGAGAAATAAATACCTAATGAAAATAGATAAGATAGAAATAAATCTTCGGCAACAATATCAAAAATTTGATGCGTGATATTGTATCCTAAATTTTCGTTAGAAAGTGCACTAAAAAGTTTCTTTGGTTGGCAATGTCACGGAACAATGGGAACAAGAGGCTATCTGTTTCCTTGACAGGAATGGTTTTCCACCTCTCTCGTCTACATATTTAAACTCGTTAGACAGCCAGGATTCAAAATTAAATATTTGTTATATAAAGAATTAATGACTTGGCTTCACAATTTGTACTAAACAACTCATCCATATTCCATATTGATTACATTTCAGTATCAAATACAGAAATACTACAAATTGGCTCATTTTGTGTGTGTGGGTGGGGGGTGTTTATAAGTTGTTTGACTTTGTAAATAGAATTATTTGGAGATATATAGTTTATAGGAACTAAAATTCTTTTTCGGTTGACCTTTGACATATAAAAAAACTAGTTATAAATATTTTTTCCCATAAGTGAGCATTTAATCTTGTTTTTTTTTTTGCGTTTTATTTATTTCTGTGTTTTTACTGCTCTGTTATCATAATATTTTAGTTGATTTTTAACTAAAAAAATTAACGTGTAATTTATCTTTTCATAATATTTTTTTCTAATTATTTAGTAAATACGAATAATTTTTGTCACAATTTTCTTTGTTATATTTATGTGGTACTTCAGATTTATATTTAATTTTATTTAGTTTTACTATTTAATTTATATTAATAAGAATATAAATATTAAAATTTTAAAATTATTGATAGCATACTTAATTTTACATAAATATTATTTTTTTCTATTTTTAATATTTTTTGAACATTTTTGTAATTGACGATAGAAATATTTTCCTTCTTGTCCAACAACGTTCCAAATTTAAATTTCTCTAAATGCAAAATATTTTCAAATTAGTCCATCATATTCAAACATACGACTCAGAATAATACACATTAATCAAGTTAAAATTTCAAAAATATGATGACAATAAAAAAAATTATATAAACTCATTAACCCCATTAGGATCCAAAACTAATTATTATTATATAAAGCATGATTGATCACAAGTTTCAAACAGTTCATCCATATTTGTTACTTATCAGTATCGACTATGCAAATTGGCTCATAAACAGCTCATCCACGTGCTCACAACAATGGCATTTGTTTCGCTGAATATTTTTGGGGCCATTTCCATGATTCTGAGTGATATGCAAGACAATGTAATAACTAATGGTGTCATTTGACCCAATTAAATTTAATGAGTAGTTTAATTAATACAATAGAATATGATAATCTAAGCGATATTTATGTAATCAGTTTGAAAGTCAATTTTATAGAGTCTTCCTATAATCTAGCATTCGTGACTTCAAATTTAGGAACAGGAGACAAATCAGGTTAAACTAAAAAGAGATACAACGCTGATATCATTCATGAAATTTTCAAGTATGACGGAGAGGAAAGAACACGTTCTCCATTAAACGACAGCGAGGAATTCGAAAGAATATAAACTATAAATATTAGATTTCATAATGTATTATTTTTCTAGTAAAATTTCGATTTGATTTTGTATATGCTAGTTTAAATTTATAATAAATATAAGTCATAATGTATTTTAACACGTTCTACTCCCACAGAAGTAATTTTAATAGTACTTTGAAGGCTACAAGAACTATCTTGTTATATATTTATAAGTTGAGAAGACAAAAACGAAAATGAGGCAAAATTGAAACACCTTAATTAAAATGTACAGAGAAACTTAATTAAGATCGATATACATAAATGTATTCACCGTTCTCTTTAGGCATCGCATAATCCTCTTTAACTCAACCAGCAAAGCACGTTCCTCTCTTTTAAATAATAATCCAAAGTTAGCTTACCTTATATTAACATAATACATATGAAATAGTGATAAACAGGGGGAATCAACTTTTAGACGTAAGTAATTAATCCACTCGTTGTGTCTATTCGTATAAACCAAAAATGGTTTGGAGCCAAAAATAGAGGAAAAATACAACAAACTAACTAATATAATTCCTAAAATGTATATAATGAAAGAAAAGATGTGTATACGCATATTGTGAACCTAAGATACTCCTTCAGTACATATATATATACATATATATATATATATATATATATATATATATAT
>LTAE01003891.1:0-23976 GCA_001647135.1 Pontederia paniculata | reverse complement strand
ATATATATATATATATATATATATATATATATATATATATATATATTTGACGTGACAAAAGAAAATTATAAGAACTTAATTATGACAACACTTTTCTCCATAAAAAAATAACTACTTTACATATTTAGTTTCTTTCATAAATCAGTTTCAACCATTTCTTCATCAATATTATGACTTGTCAACTATTTTTTATCAGGAAGACTAATGAACTGTTTTTCCTATTTTTTAAAAAAACTTGATAATTGAAAAAAAAAACATAAACGAATAATGTTTACTTTTCTTTTTCCTCTTTCTGTTTTATTTTATATAAGTAGGCAAGCAAACCTACAATTGATTTGGATAGTTGAAAAGTATTCAACACTAGGCAGCAAGTTTCATGGTTACAAAATATTAAAAGGAATTTGTTGAATTGAGATATAATTGCTTATTATAGATCTAAATGTTACATAGTTAGCGAAAGGCTTGAATGTTCATGATTAATAGGAACAGTATGATTCGAATGTAAAAATATATGTTATTCACGTTACCGTTTTGTTATTCGATTTATGCCTTTGATTTTCAAAGTTCGATCAAATGTGACGAAAATAAATTCTTCCATTATTTTTAGGTGTCATGATGTTTCAATTTCATCTTGGACACCGAGTTTAGGTGTTGCTTAAAGATTTTACTTTTTAGTAAATGTTATACCACGGCTTCTCGGTGAAATGTTAATCAAATCCCAACTTACTTTTTGTTTAAGTTTTAATTATCTTATTATAATATTTGATTTTTGCCATCGTTTGCGTATAACCCAAACTAAAATCTGCTCGCATGTAATACTTGAAAAAGGTAATGCTAGCGCGAGATATTTGTTAATTCTTGTATGGAGATTCCAATGTATTCGGCAATCCTTGCAAGGCCGAGGGCAAATGTATAACCAAATGATAAAACGACTTAATGAAACTACATCAAATATCATAATTAACAGTGTTTTCATATATAGACGATAACTCACTTGATTCTTTAACCATGCATTATTTTACTATAATACACAACATACACATGTTACGATGATACATATGATCAATACAAATACTCCATAATTAAATAACCATCATGAGGTTGAAGAAGGCTAAAATGGTCGAAACATCCTGGGATACGAGCATAGGAATAATTTATACAGGCAGGAATCAACATTGTACGTAAAACAGCCAGGAATCAATAATATTATTTCTTTTATATAATATCATGGATGAGCATAGGGTATAATTAAGGTATGTCACTGGAAGCAGCAGGCCAGGGCGCGCATGCAGTAGGCCGGTGGTCATTACTGCGCCGAGCGCGCCGTACCGGTGTATCCTATCCCCTTCCGGGAGGTTGGGAAGACGAGGAACACGGTGGTGGACAGGAACGCCGCGCCCAGCGGCATGTTCAACAGGAGCTGCTTTACATTCTGCCCTTTGTCCGGGAATAAGCACTTCCGCACACTGACTTCGCTGAAGGCCACTGCAGCGAATAGAATGACGGCGAAGAACGCGTGGATGAAGTCCACGAGCCGCATCCTGTACTTCTTCGCATTCCTCAACACAACTTCCGGGTTCCCCTGGTAGTTGAACATCCAGAAGCCGTTCCACGTCGCCACCTGAACGCTGTCGGTAAAGTTGAAGAAGGCGCAAGACATGGCGCACGTACCGATGAGGGCCCAGGTGAGGCCCTTGTTGGCCGGATAGCAGGAGCCCTCGTTAGTGAAGGACGTGGAGAGGGATTGGAACGCAAGGACGGTGCCGGTCGGGAGGAGCTGTGAGAGGCTCGTCGTGGACGACAGCGCCTTCCCTATCATGGAATTGATAGCCACCTGCCCGCCGGCAGCGTCAGGGTTCAATGGGGTAGCTGGTGGCTGTTGAGGCAGCTGCACGCTGGAAGCAGGGGGTGCTAAAGGTGAAGTCATTGCCAATTAATCATGCATACTTGTGTCTGTAGAGAAGCTTCGGCTTAGACATATGTAATTATGCAATTAAGTTTGGCTGAAGTCAAATTCCAATGCATGACTTGTTGGCTTTGCTTATTGCTACCCAACAAAGCTGGATTATATAATTTCAATACGCCTATGTAATAATACCTGAATAAATAATTAATATATATTAGAATTGACTATGGAAAGGATTACGAAATTCCGTCTCGGCTCAAACAAGAGACACTATACTTTAGGCAATTGGCCAATAAAGTCAATTACCTAGCTCCTACAGAAATTTAGTGCAAGAAAAAAAAATTATCCCCCTCAGGCAACAATAATTTTATCATTTTTCCAAGGAAGATGATTAAGATTAAACTGATTGATGATAATATATTTATACATAATGACGTGATATGGGTATTACTTTATTTAATATTACTTTGTGTTACTGATCATTGTGTCGAGTAAGAAATTGTGAAAATGGCTCTTAAAGATTGCTTGCAGACGCAATTTTGAATCAAATTGATCCATTGTGGAAATAATTGAAGTACAATCATAAGAAGATTTTTATGTCTTTGGTTAATTGAGAATTCATCTAGTATTTCAAATTTAAGGAGACGAGTATCTTAAAATGCTTAAGACCCATGAATCGTGGTGATGCCTTTACTCGAAAAACCATTTGTTGTATCAACGCTGCAAATCTGCTGAAGGTCCACTACAAAAAAGCATCAATTAGAGACAAAAAAAATTTGTAACAATAATTTGTAGCCATTTGCAATACATTTGATGAGTTTGCATGCAACGAGAAAATAATTTTCTATGTTGAAAAATATTTTTTTTACAATTAAATTTGGGACAGGTTAGCAACAAAAATATTTTGTTGCTAATTACCCTAATTAAATTTATAATAATATAAGTCATAATGTATTTTAACACGTGATACCCACACAGAAGTAATTTTATGAGTACTTTGAAAGCTACAGGGACTATCTTGTTATATATTTATAGGGTAAAATGGGGGTGCTGCCCATCTTTTAACAGCATCCTTCGATTTTCAAATCTTTATCGTTAGATGGTGCGCATGGGATCTTGACCATATTTTTTTATTTTTTCCTTTCTAAACCCACTTTTCCACCTATGTTTTTTTCACTCAAGCCGTAACTTTTCCACTCCTCATCTCTCTCTTTCCTTGGATAGCTCTCTCTCTGGACTCTCTCTCTCTCTCTCTCTCTGCATATCCCTCTCTGCTTCATCTCTCTCTGTCTTTCTCGCATCTTTCGCACAAATGTCTTTGCTTTGCCGCCTTCTCCATCCCAACTCCGCTTCACCTCTCGCCCGCCCGGATCTATCACACAGATGAATTCTCACACTAATTTTATGCAGAACATTATTTAGAGGACTTGGACTTTTATATATTTTTTAATACTCTTTATGTACTTGATTTTAATATAGATTTATTTCGAGAATTGTCATACATCCGTGAAATGCCTTTTGTGTGTTTTGTAGTGAAAGAGAACTAGTTGCATAGACTAGATCCTTTGAAGCGAGCCAAGCGTATGTATTCTTTCATTCTCCCCTTCCTCCCTTTTTGTGGTCCTTTATATTGAGCTTGGCGTATGTTTTTTTTTTGGTGAGTGAAACGGGGCAGAGCCCAACCTCAGGTGTATGCATTCTTTCATCCTCCCGTGCATAACTGAATGTTCATGATAGAGACCATTAGGGATGATGGCGAGTTAGCAATCATCATATTTAATTGCACCATTATTATCGCAGAGCCACATAACTTGAAAACATGGTAGCTGTGTAAATTATGGCGCGAGTGTTGACGATGAGCAAGAGATCCGGGTGTCACAAATGCGCATACTCACAGAAGAGAGAGAGACGTTCGTGAGATGGAACCGAGAGTGGTCTGCGGATGCGAGAAAATTGAGAGAAAGAGTAGAATGGAGAGAAGATGAGTTTGTTGACGATCTAGAGCGATGAGAGAGATAGAGAGAATATGGGGTGAAGGGCGGCGATCCAACAGAAGAGAAATATTGAAGAGGGAAAATTTAGAGCTTCAATGAAAAAAAGAGTGACAAAAAATAATCATAAAAGTGAGTTGGAATGATAAAAAAAAAAGGAAAGTAATTGTGCCGTCAGGATTCCACTTGAACTATCGGACAACTAAGATTTGAAGACTGGAGGGTGCTGCCGAAATGAGGGCAGCACCCCCATTTTACCCATATTTATAAGTTGAGAAGACTAAAACGAAATTGAGGCAAAATTGAAACACCTTAATCTGTAGCCATCTCATAATCCTCATTAACTCAACCAGCAAAGCACGTTCCTCTCTTTTAAATAATAATCCAAAGCTAGCCGTAAGTAATAGTGAAATAGTGATAAACAGGGGAATCAACTTTTAGCCTTAAGTAATTAGTCCACTCGTTGTGTCTATTCGTATAAACCAAAAACGGTTGGAGCCAAAGATAGAGGAAAAATACAACAACTAACTAATATATTCCTTAAAATGTATATAATGAAAGAAAACATGTGTATACGCATATTGTGAACCTAAGATACTCTTTCAGTCTTATATATATATATACACGTGGCAAAAGAAAATTATTTGATGACTGAAAACTATAAATGCATTACCAATAATAGCCATTATTGTCTTTCAATAAATATATTTCAGTTGGTTGTTGGAGATTGGCCATGCATCCCATTCTCTCTCTCTCTCTCTCTCTCTCTCTGTCTTTATATATTGGATAATATTTTTTATCCTAGAGCTACTTAATTTAGAGGAAATGACGAAAAAATAAGGGTTAGTTGTCTTTTTGTTCCAAGACTAACATAATTCATTACATTTAACATTAGCGTTTGGTATTATTTATTTTTGAGAGCTTAACCACCCTTCATTTTTTTATGTTTAGATCAATTGAAATATAATCAATAAAGTGTGCATGTATTATATAATTACATTCTTAATTATATATCTGTGTGTGTGAGTGAGTATTGTATAACTAACTTTATTATTAACTTAAAGAACTATCACTCTATCAGGATTAGTGAACATTATAAGTACTTAATTATGACAACACTTTTCTCCATAAAAAAATAACTATTTCCACATAATTAGTTTCTTTCATAAATCAGTTTCAACAATTTCTTCATCAATATTATGACTTGTCAACTATTTTTTTATCAGGAAGACTAATGAACTGTTTTTCCTATTTTTTCTAAAACTTGATAATTGAAAAAAAAAAACATAAACGAATAATGATTACTTTTCTTTTTCCTCATTCTGTTTTATTTTATATAAGTAGGCAAGCAAACCTACAATTGATTTGGGTAATTGAAAGTATTAAACACTAGGCAGCAAGTTTCATGGTTATGAAAGTATTAAAAAGGAATTGGTTGAATTGAGATATATTTGCTTATTGTCGATCTAAATGTTACATAGTTAGTGAAGGCTTGAATGCACATGATTAATAGGAACAGTATGATTCGAATGTAAAAATATATATGTTATTCACGTTACCGTTTGGTTATTCGATTTATGCCTTTGATTTTCAAAGTTCGATCGAATGTGACGAAATTCTTCCATTATTTTAAGTGTTGTGATGTTTCAATTTCATCTTGGAAACCGAGTTTAGGGTTGCTTCAAGATTTTACTTTTTAGTAAATGTTATACCACGGCTTCTTTTTTCGGTGAAATATTAATCAAATCCCAACTTACTTTATGTTTAAGTTTTAATTATCTTATTATAACATTTGATTTTGCCATCGTTTGCGTATAACCCAAACTAAAATCTGCTCGCATGTAATGCTTGAAAACGGTAATGCTAGCGCGAGGTAATTGTTAATTTTTGTATGGAGATTCCAATATACTCAGCAACCTTGCAAGGCCGAGGGCAAATATATAACCAAATGATAGAACGACGTAATACATCAAATATCATAATTAATAGTGTTTTCATATATAGACGAGAACTCTCACTTGATTCTTTAACCATGCATTATTTACTATAATACAACATACACATGTTATGATGATACGTATAATCAATACAAATACTCCAAATTAAATAACCATCATGAGGTTGAATAAGGATAAACAGATAGAAAAAACATCCTAAGATACGCTCTTCCATAGGAATAATTATACATGAGGCAACTGTACGTTAATTATACATGCATGAGCATAGGGTATAATTAACGTATGTCATCGGAAGCAGCAAGCCAGGGCGCGAATGCAGTAGGCCGGTCGGTCATTACTGCGCCGAGCGCGCCATACCCGTGTATCCGATCCCCTTCCGGGAGGTTGGGAAGACCAGGAACACGATGGTGGACAGCAACGCCACGCCCAGCGGCATGTTCAACAGGAGCTGCTTTACATTCTGCCCTTTGTCCGGGAATAAGCACTTCCGCACGCTTACTTCGCTGAAGGCCACTGCAGCGAATAGCATGACAGCGAAGAACGCGTGGATGAAGTCTACGGGCCGCATCCTGTACCTCTTCGGATTCCCCAACACAACTTCCGAGTTCCCCTGGTAGTTGAACATCCAGAAACCGTTCCACGTCGCCACCCCGTAGTAGGTCTTGCGTTCGTTCCCGTTCACTACCTGGACGCTGTCGGTAAAGTTGAAGAAGGCGCAAGACATGGCGCACGTACCTATGAGGGCCCAGGTGAGGCCCTTATTGGCCGGATAGCAGGAGCCCTCGTTAGTGAAGGACGTGGCGAGGGATTGGAATGCAAGGACGGTGCCCGTCGGGAGGAGTTGCGAGAGGCTCGTCGTGGACGACAGCGCCTTCCCTATCATGGAATTGATAGCCTCCCGCCCCGGAGACACATGCCCGCCTGCAGCGCCAGGGTTCAATGGGGTCCTGTCCGCTTCAATAATCTCAGGCGCTGGTGGCGGTTGAGGTAGCTGCACGCTGGCAGCCGATGGTGCTAAAAGTGAAGCCATTACCAATTAATCATGCACACTTGTGTCGGTTGAGAAGCTTCAGCTTAGACATATATATAGGCAAAGCCAACTGAGTGTTAAATGAAGGCAATTAATTATGCAAGAATTTTGTAAGTTTGCCTTAAGTCATATTCCAATGCATGACTCATTGACTTTGCTTAGATTATACAATATTGTTTAATTATATGCTACCCAACAAAGCTGGATTATATAATTTCAATACGCCTTTAAATATGTAATAATACCTCAATAAATAATGAATATTAGAATTGACTACGAAGAGGTTTACGAAATTGCGATGCACTTTGCGAGCATATCTGCATATTTTGGGAGCTGACTTTTCCAGTTCCGTCTCGGCTCGAACAAGAGACACGATACTTTAGGCGATTGGCCAATAAAGTCAATACCTAGCTCCTACAGAAATTTAGTGCAAGAAAAAAAATTAGGGTGCCCCACTCCAAGAAAACTTAATGTCACTCTTTTCTATCAATTTTAACCTCTAATATTTTATAATTGAAATAATGACAGCTTTACAACATTTCCCTAGAAATAAAGCTGGCAAATGCTATTTTTTTTTTTTTTTTTGGTACCCCTGGGGGGCCCCCGGTTTTTTTGGTACCCCTGAGGGGCCCCCGGTGTCCAGGGCTACTAGCACCTGACTAATCCGGAGTCGAGGTGAAAGAGCAGAAGTGGTATTCCTCTGGCCAAATTGGCGACTCCGGGGCTCGAACTCGGGGCTACTAGCTCCCGGTCCCTCAACCCGGGACACACCCCTGCTAACCAGGTGTGCCAACCAAACTTGGTTGCTGGCAAATGCTATTTAGTAGATGTAGTATTTATTATGCTTATATAATTTTATGAACTAATTTTAGTAGATAATATTATAGTGGTTATTATAAATTATAATTTTAATGATAACTCAGATTTTATGATAATATTAACATTTTATAATATACAATAAAATTTATGGTATTATATTAATTTTTTAGCTGCTACTTTATTTTATTTATTGCTACTTATTTATCATTATATACATATATAATATCCAATGTAATTTACATTAAATAGCATAAGTAAAATCACCACCCCATGAGTTTATAATGATAAATAAATTTAACTTAGTATTTAAATATTTGCTCAACCATACCAATCAAATGAAATAAGTAAAGGGTGTTAAACAAAAACTTTTAGACAACAATAATTAGAATGTAAAAAGTAGGTCAAATATATAACTGATTTTTTGTTATCATATTAAAAATTAAAATAATATTTGATACATATTTTTATACGCAAATAAAAGCTAAGTCTAAAAGTATACTCTTCTTTTTATTTGAATACTCTTCGAAAAATTTATTGCTTAATTGAACCAAAGAAATAAATAGTAAAATATTATAATCACGTTGAAAAGTTTTATTGTGATTTTTTTTGCCTTCTTCTTCGTATCTCTTAAATGGTGGAGATCATCATGAATGTAATAATGGGTTTGAGGGAAAATAAATAGTTATTAGTAACTATTGGAGACAACAGAATTAATGGTGGCGTTTCATCTTCTACTTTATTATATTTGTAATATAACAAAAGATTAAGAACAGAATTGGAAAAAATGGAGTATCATTAAGTTTTTTTGGAGTGGCAATAAGGCCACCCAAAAAATTATCCCCCTTAGGCAACAATAATTTATTAAGATTAAACTGATTGATGATTTTTTTTTACATATAATGACGCGATAGCATTACAACAAAATGATCATCTAAGGATGCATATTTACTTTAGTAGATACCTAGCTCCTATAGAAATTTAGTGCAAGAAAAAAAATTATCCCCTCATGCAACAATAATTTATTAAGATTAAACTGATTGATGATTTTTTTTACACATAATGACGTGATAGCATTACAACAAAATGATCATCTAAGGATGCATATTTATTTTAGTAGAGACGCATGCATTGCATCCTTAACACATTCACCGACACTATAGCGTCCCAGTATTTGGTGTCCCAAAAAACTTTAAGGACGCAAATAAATGTGTCTCTATCTAGTGTCGCTAACATTAAGACGTTATAAAATACGTCTTTATTAAGCGTTGATACTTTAAGAACACAAGTTCATGCGTTGTTATTATACATTATTAGCATAAAGACACATTTATATGTGTCAGTTATTAAGTGTCCATAATATAAGGACACTTTTAACAATGTTATAAGTGTCACTAACATAAGGACGCCTGTATATGCGTCCTTAATAAGCATCGTTAATATTACAACACAAATTCAATGCGTCGTCAACAAGTGTTGTTATTATAAGGACGCTAAATTGTGTCAGCATCAAGCGTCGATAAGTTAAAGACGTTATTCAATATCGTCTTCAAGCGTCCCTATCGTAAAGACATTATTCAATGCGTCATTAAAGGACACTATTATTTTGTAGATAAAAATCATCTCAAATGTAAGAACACTTAGTTGATAACACATAATTTAAACATTCCAAATGACATGATATACGATTGTTGCAATCACATAGATTTTGCAAAATTAAATGAAAGATTTTCAAATTAAAAGAATATCAATTGGAGTAAACATAAAAATTATTGTATCAGCTTGAAATATATTTATTTGTCATTGATCATCAAATATTCATAAAGTAATAATATACAAGATTGTCTATATGATAAGATATTTGAACTAGATAAAATGACTAATAAAAAATTCTCCATGACAACGGAACTTGATTTTGCATCTTGACAATTGAATTCATTCATTCATGCCCCTATTCACATAAAAATAAGCAATTAATTGAAGAAAATTCTCTAATCAAGTATATAAAAAATAAATCTCAAAAATAAAAAAAAATTATATTAATCATATTAGACTTGTAGTGTGTATGCATCAAGTAAAAACTAATAATAATCGTGCATCAAAGTAATAAATAATTTTTGGTCAATGTTGCACAACACTCGATGGACCCCTTTGCAAGACAATGACTACAATTGTCAAACTAAGTATTGTGTATGTGTTATAAGATTTATAACAATATTATAGTTTATACATGTTATATTTAACTCAAATAAAAATTTATAAGTACAAAATCGAATACGAGAGCAAAAAGATTATATTCAAATATAAAAAAATAATAGTCAATTATGAAAAATATTCATACCTTAGAAAACTCTTTAGAACACCTCAAAAGTCAACCTAAAATGAATATTGGATTCAAATATCACTAGACAAAGAATATTAATTTAAAGTTATAAATCAAATGCCTTATTGAAAGATGAATATCGATATAAAAATATGAACAATAGATTACTACTTGACAATATACCTGATGACAAATGGCGGCTTGAACACAATGATAGAACTATCTGAAAACAAAATTTTTTTTAATCAATAAAAATATAATCAAACCTTAATAAAAATAGGATATAAATTGAATCTTGCAGGAAAGACGCTGGGTGCAAAGGAGTCTAGCGCGCGGGGGCTCCCCTGCGCGCAGGAGAAGCCCCGCGCGGCGCTTCTCCTACGCGCAGGGGAGTGCCGCTTCTCCTGCGCGCAGGGAAGCCCGCTCGGGGCTTTGTTTGGCGCTCATGTCGCTGGCTAGCAAGCAGGGAGAAGGAAGAAGGGATAAAAATGTATAAGAAATAGGGTTAATAATGTTACCTCTGTGTCGAAGGAAGAAAATGAATGATTGAATTACACATAGAAGTATTTATACATAATTTGTTTTATCATAAGATTTAGTTAAACTCTAATATAAATATTTATACCTAATTTACTTTATTTATATATTATTGATAAGAGAATGTGATAAGTATTATCACATTCATTTATATAAAATATATTTTTTAATATTAAAAATAATTAAAGTGTAACTCAAACTCTTTAAGTTAATTATTAAATAATTAAATTTTTAATCTTTTAAGACTCAAACTCTATAATTGCCATTATCAAAAGATAAATTTAAAATTTTAATCTTTAGAATTATTATTAATTTTCAAAAATAATATATTGGTAAAATAAATGATAATAATAATCATATATCTTGTAGAAAATAAATAATATATTATTTAAAAGATAAATTCATGAGATTGTAACAAGTGTTATAATGCCATGACATCCATATAAAACAAAAATAATAGTTATCATTTAAATATTAATTTAACAAAAAAAATATGCGTTTGACAATTTATAATTAGGTCTCTTAAAAATTTTAAGTTTAATCTTTATGTTATAACTCTTATTTTTTGATATTTAATCATTTCATAATTTTTTATTTGAAAAAATTAAAAAATGAATAATCTTATACAGTTATTTTCATCGTAATTATCACAAATTTATTAAATATATGTTTTTTAATCATTAATCTTTATAAATATGTGATATTTATGATTATCATTTTAATTTTTTTTGTAGTGTGCCACATCCATTGTCGTCCTCTCTCTAAGGGATGAGGGTAAGACCACTTAGAATGTCCATGCTCCACCCCTTTGTGAACAGGTTGCATCCATGCATCTTTCTCTCGTGATTGGAAAGGGGAAAGGTGATCATCGAAAGATGTTGTATTGAGTTTGAAATCGAAAAGAAAATATGAATGTATTTCAAATTTCGAAAAAAATTCAAGTGAAAAGATGAAACATAATAAGTAATTTTTTTTTTTAATTTCTACCTAAATTTGTGTTCTTACTTCAAAAACATTAATATATTATTTTATCAAATATGGTGCATATGAATATAATTAAAAAAATAAAATTATAAGTGGGCTCTCTATACTTAAATTATTGTGTCTTAATTTTTAAAAATTAGGACATAAATTATAATGGTGTCCCTAATACTTTTATAATAATTAATATAAGGACGCTTAAGTTATATAGACGTAAATTATTTACGTTGAGAATTTGGAGACACAACATCGAAGTGTGGCTATGATATGAACTAATATAAGGATGCTTAAGTTATTGTGTCTTAATTTTTAAAACTTTGGACGCAAATTATAATAGCGTCCCTAATACTTTATAATCTAATATAAGGATGCTTAAATATAGAGACATAAATTATTTGCGTTGAGAATTTGGAGACACACTATCGAAGTGTGGTTATGATCCGAACTAATATAGGGACGCTTAAATTATTGTGTCTTAACTTTTTAAAATTAGGACGCAAATTATAGTGGCGTCCTTAATACTTTATAATAATCGGGACACTATAAGCAAGTGTCTCAAAAATTGGACGCTTTGAATAAAAGGACAACGCTATATATTGCGTCCTTAAGAATGCGTTCTTAGGTGATAATTTTGTTGTAGTGTAGGGGTATTACTTTATTTAATATTACTCTTTGTGTTACTGATAAGTGTCGAGGAAGAAAATGTGAAAATGGCTCTCAAAGATTGCTTGCAGACGTACTTTTGAATCAAATTGATCCATTGTAGAAATAATTGAAGTACAATCATAAGAAGATTTTTATGTCTTTGGTTAATTGAAAATTCATCTAGTATTTCAAATTTAAGGACACAAGTATCTGAAAATGCTTAAGACCCATGAATCGTGGTGCTGCCTTTACTCGAAAGACCATTTGTTGTATCAATGCTGCAAATCTGCTGAAGGTCCACTATGAAAAAGCATCAATTATAGACAAAAAAATTGTAACAATTTTTTTTTTTGCTAATTTGTAGCCATTTGTAATACATTTGATGAGTAATTTGCATGCAACTAGAAAATAATTTTCTATCTTGAAAAATGTTTTTTTACAATAAAATTTGGGACAAGTTAGCAACAAAAAATATTTTGTTTCTAATTACCTTAAATTACCAACTTACTTAGCATGCATTCACTTCTTTCTCTCATCTCTTTTTATTCGTAACCGCACCGAGAATCATCTTCGAGACTTCGACCATCTCTATGTCGAGTAAATATTATATCTTTGTCCTCTCTTATTTCCACACTTTCTTCCTCCCTCTCATACATGTGAGGGTGTGTGACCCTTCCCTTAGATCTGAGAGGAGGGCATGTGCCCTCCACTTGCACACTCTCCCATCAGATATGAACGGAGGGCCGATATGGGGGAAGGGCTTGTCGTCCTTCCCTCATGTCACATGCCCACCCCTCACTCCTAGTCCAAGGGGAGCATGGTGCTGCCCTCCAAACCACCCGGCCCTCAAAGAGGGGAGGGCGCATGCCCTTCTTGGGGTTGAGGAAGTTTCCCACATCCCTAAGGAAGGCCCGCCCCATCCACCCACTAGGGAGGGTGGTTGTCATTTTTCATTGACGGATCAAAAGAAAATCAAACAAATTCAAATATTTATATTTAAAATTTGATCATCGAAAAAATTCATTATAGATCAATCTTCTTCATTAGATCGTTTGGTGATTGTGACATGAATTATTAAGATTTTATATAGTTAAGTATGTTAAATAGATAACTGCATAATTAAATACATAAAGTTTGTATTGTTATGCGTTGTTTCACTTAGTTAGATCTCTCTATAATATACGTGTTTTTGTATAGATCATATAAATGCAATGTGTACAAATTGTGGATTAATTAATTGTGGTTTTCCCATTTTTTATTTATTTGTTTTATACATACTAGGTGTAAATTTTTTTTAATATTAATTTATGTTCAAATTAAATAGAAGTTGGTTCGTTGGAAAGATGAAGATGAGAATGTGGCTGAGAATTTCAAAATAGAGAATGAATTTTTGGGCTTCTTTGGTTGAGCATTACTAAATTGTATAAGGCACAAAACAATGTTGGTTTCTCAAAATAGTGTCTAGTACATTTTTTTGTTTGTAGGAAAGTAAAAAACTGGGAAAAGTGCTCTATCATAGGCAAATATAGTACAACATCTATGTCAAAGCACACAACAAGCAGCATTATTTGTATAACATAAATATCAAATTATATTTTTATTAAATTTAACAAGTAACTTATCAAATTCGATTATGATATAATATTTATTATAGGGAAAGACAAGACAAGGTGTGACCAACTATCAAGATGTGTACAAGGAGATGCATACTAGTAAGAAAAATGAATTCATCACCCTAGAAGCAAAACATATTATGATATATTTTCTTAATATTTTGCATTTTTATATATTGAATTATTATGAATGATATACATTTCAAAAAAGTGGAGGAACACATCATTTCCACAAGTATAATCGGCAACAAACGACTACAAATAAAAGTCACACATTTGGATAATTTTGTGTTCTATGAGTGTAAGATTTGTCTTACAATATCGATGCTGATATAAAGGATTGTATATATCATATTACTTACAAAGAAATGATAGCTTCTAATGACTCAAATTCATGGTTGGTCGATATGAAAAATGAATTAGCTAGACTCAATCGATTGAGACAGAGTATGGGCATATGCGACTTGTCAGAAGATAGGCAAAGTCCAAGTGTTGATGAGAATTCAAGAGAAAATATCGGGTTGATGGCACTCCTGATGGCCTAATATCAGATTGGTTGTCAAGAGTTATACTTAGTAAATTGAAAGTGAATTTTTAATCTATTTTTTTATGACTAAATTTGCATAAATAAAGGATGATCTCATCAATGGCTGTGCGTGTGCGCCCGTATGTGACAAGTTGATATTTTTTTAGGTGTAAATTTTAAGAGAACAAGGTATACAAAAAATCGTACTTATTGTTTACAAATGTTGAATTTAGGATCCCGAGATTATTTTGATGATCACAAATTTGTGAGAAAGCTTAGTTTGTACTAATGACTTTCTGAATTGATTTATGAAAGATATGATTTTTATGTTCAGTCAATGATAGGTCGACCGAAGTTGAAGAATGGACGACCTATGCATAGAGAAGACGAAAGAAAAAAAAACCTAAATGTGCAGCGATCGTCCAAAGGATGTGAAATGGTCGACCAATGTGAAGAACAAAGACTGAAGAAATGAAACCAAGTGTTGAATGATCGACCGAGGATGAATGATGGATGACCGAAGATGAAGATGAAGTTGAACAGGAAAGGTCGCCTGATGAAGATAAGTGCGCGACCGAAGATTCTAAGTCAACAGTACAAAGGTTGAAGAACAGACGCTCCAAGGTGAAGATGACACCCAATGATAAAGATTAATCGATGCTGATACAACTAAGGAAGGAAAGGTCGTCCGAAGTTGGACAATGGACGACCGAAGAACTTTAGATGAAGAGAAAGATCGTCCGAGAGTTTTAGAGTTAAAGCAATGGACGACCAAAGAAATGATGGGCAAAAGGAGAGGTCGTCCGAAGTTGAACAGCGGACGACCGAGAGATTTCAGGCGAAGAGAAAGGTCGTCCGAGAACTTTGAAGTTAAACCAGTGGTCGACCGGAAGAGAGTCTGAGCTGAGGTGAAGAAATGAGCGGACGTCCGAAGGATCAGCGGACGACCGACGCAATTCACATGGAGATTACGGTCGTCCGAAAGCTGATGAGTCAGAGGCAGTGGACGACCAGTGAACCTGACAGAAGAATCAAAGGACGTCCAAAGCCCCTGAAGAATGTTAGAGGACGTCCGAAGAATATCAGAAGAATGAAGCGGACGTCCGAGGATCTTAGTGGAGAATGAGCGAACGACCGAAGTACTGAGTAAAGAAATAACGGACGTCCGAGGGACTCGCTGAAGAATGAGCGGACTCCCGAAGTACTCAGAGAAAAGGGAAAGAACGTCTGAGGGATTTATGGAGAATCAGCGGACGACCAAAGAAGAGTTGAAGAAATTAGTACAAGTCAAGTCAGGCGACCGAAGGTGAGCAACGGACGATCGAAGTAGCTTGACAGAGGACTTCAACTGAAGAAGCATATGTCTGAAGGATTGGTGTGCAATCAGAGGACGACCAGAGAAGAGTTGAAGAAATTAGTACAAGTCAAGTCAGGCGACCGAGGGTGAGCAGTGGACAACCAAAGTAGCTTGACAGAGGACTTCAACTAAAGAAGCAGGCGTCCAAGGGATTGGTGTACAATCAGCGGAGGACCAAAGAAGAGTTGAAGAGCTAAGCACAAGTCAAGATCGGATGATCGAAGGATTGGCGTGCAATCAGCAGACGACCGAAGGAGCTTGACGAACAAACAAAGGCTAAAGCTCTGAACTACGGACGTCTGAAGGTGAACGGTGGACGACCGAAGCACCAGACGACAGTTCAATTGAAGACTTCACCAGAGCAACGGTCGACCAAAGCAAAGGAAGCGGACAATCGAGGGGTAGGTGAAGAGTACTGTACTTGCATTAACGACTAGTTTTCTGAGAGAGAGATTAGGTCGTTTGTGTAGAGTATAAATTGTAATACCAAGAGTCTTGGGAAGTAACTTTGGCAAACTTTGACTAACTTTGGCAAAACTGATAAGTGAACTTGAGAGCTCGAGTGAAAAACCTTAGTTCCTCATTTTGAGATTTTGAGTGTCGAATCCAAGATAAAAGGAAGTTAAATTGTGCGTTCATGAGTGAACTATTGTAAGAGGTTATCTCCTTTGTCATCGAAAGAAAGAAAGGAGAAGAAGAAGTTGTAAGGGAGCCTTCGCCCTTGAAGAAGGAGTTTAGTGATCTCCGGAGGTCTCGAGCTCGAGAAGACCGGAGAGAAGATGTAGACCAGAAGTTTGGCCGAACCTCATCAACAAACCTTTGTCTGTTTGTTTGTTCTTTTCTTCTTCTTTACATTTGCATTTGTATGCTTCCGCTAAGATAAGTAGTTTAGATTGTCGAAAATTTTAATACTCCAATTCACCCCCCTCTTGGTGTCATCTAGATCCTACAACAAAAAATATTACGTCAATGGTATCTAAATTATCATGTGATGATAATCCAATTTAGTTTCATGGTAGACAAATTGAACTATTATGTTGACGTCATGAAGTGTGGGAATAATGTTGTAATAATGTTGCTATGTATATGACATTCTACTCATCGAAAATGATGTTACAATACTCAAGGCTAAACGTGAAATTTTGAAATGGAGAAAATAGGACAAGGATCATTGTTCACTGTAAAAACTAAAGAATATTCAATTAAGTCAAAAATATATTCAAATAAAATAATAAAAAAATGAAATGTAATAAGGCATACCAAACACTTGAGAAAGGACATAGTAAAACTCGATATCCTAATGCATATAATTGGTGAAAAGTTTGATGTACATAATATTGTATACATGGTCTGATGCAAAATTCAAAGTAATCCCAAGAAGGCCCTTGAGAGGTCATTAAGAAGATTTTACGGTATTTGAGAGACATCAATCGTACAATAAAAATCAATATATATAAAGCAAATTTCTTTGAGGCTATAAGATTTCAAATGTGGATTTTGGAAGTGATACTAATCATGACAAATCCATATCATATCACTTATTTTTATTGGATGGTACAACAATTTTTTGTGTAGTAAAAAACAAAAGATGTGTGTGCTTAGACACACAATAGAGGATGAGTATATTGCATGTGATGTTGCAATTACCCATGAATCAGGTGTTATCTTTTGGAACTAGGACTCAATAATTAATGGTTGATAATCAAGTTGTAACAAACTTAATAGCGGATTCAAGAGTTCAATGAGAAAATACACTAAGATAGAATGCAATTGTACTTTAGATATAGCTAAAAAGAAAGAAGTCACTTTGACCTATATGCTTAGCAATAAAATGTCAACTAGCTTTATTATAAAAGGATTACAAAAATCACATTTATCAAACATATTAGTTTAATGGGACTAAAAAATAATTGAGTCAAAATTAAGTATTACAGATAGTGACTTTTAGTACTATATCATATTTGATTAGCACTACATGGAAAGTGAGAATAGCAACATGTTGGTTAATTAATTCTCTTACAACGAAAATTACAGTTTGATAGAACTCATAAATAATTGAGTCAGAGGGAAGTTTAACACATAATGAACTTCAAGATAACATCTTTGCTTAGAACTACATGGACGGAGAGAGTGGTGAACATTATGACCATATCATTCAAGTGGAAATGTGTAAGAATATGACCGTTATAGTCATTAAGTCGATGACTCTTATAGTCATGATAACTATAAACAAACGCATGTGTAATATTCACAATCGATTATTAATAAACATGAGAGGATGAACAAAAATCGACACAAACATCAAAATAGCTCATTGTCGAGTTTATGCCCGTCCGGATGACCCCCAATAGAATACCTCATTTTTTTACTTAAAAGTTATATGATTCTTATGCGACTATTTGATAAAAGAATAAAGGGTGAACTATTTATTTTACTTTATTCCAACAAACACTTAGGCCTTGTTTGGATTGAGGTATTAGGGGGAATAATGTGGAAAATGGGTGGGTGGTGTTACTTAAATCATGTTTGAGTAAAAACATTACAAAAGTCATATGGGGTTTGGAGGGGTGAGTCACATCTCCAAACCTCAAATATTTCATTCCACCAAATTGGTGGAATTAGAGGGAATGAAACTTTTTAGGCAAAACTACCCCTTTAAATAACTTTCTAAAATTATACCATAGTTCATTTAAAATGATATCCTTCTTTATATTATTTTAATTTATGATAGAAAAATATTTGACTTGAGTTCATTTGTTGGTTTAATTTTTTTATCTTATTTTATAATTATTTAATACTTACATTTGTTTAATTTTTATTCATTCACATTTATTTTTTCTCGGACTAATTTTTTATCATAATATTTTAAATCTATTGAATATCATCATAATATTTCTTTTCAAATAAGTTATTTTTTGTTTAATTTGAGATAAACAATTATTTTTATGATCATTTTTACTTTAGCATCTTAGTGTTGTCATTTGAATAATGTTTTTTATTTATGTAATGATAATGTTATTTTTTCACTCTTTTTATATTTATTTATCATCTTCGATCTTTTTTTATCTTTATTTAAAAAAATATAAAGATATAAATATTGTGAAAGAAATAAAATACATTGAGAGAAAAACAATACTAAAGATAAGAGAAAAGATATATAAAGAGATAAATAATGATAAATATATAATATTATAATAAATCAAATAAATATATAATAATATTATATTTATTAAGGGTCATAAATAATAATATATAATGAAGGGTATAAATGACTTTTATTTAAATTATTCAAACATGTCATGATTTAGTTGAACTCATCAACCACCATAAAATTTTATCCAAACATGAGTTTAATAATAATCCACCACACTTCATCACACTCCACCACTCCACCCTATACTCCATCATCTCACACCACCCTTTCATTAGTTAGTTCCCAAATAAAGTCTTAGAAAATTGATAAAAATAAAGCTAATATTTAAAAAGTTAATTATGATATGAGCATTTAACTTTTTAGGGCATGACTAATTAGATTGTTGGTTATTATGGTTGAAAATCGACTTGAGACACATAATAATTTTTTCTTCGAAGACTATCTTTTCTGATTTTCAAATTTCTTCAGTTCATTTGCTTTCACTTCTTTCTTAATGTGTAAACAAACATATTCTGCAATCTAATGAATACTGCATAAGGGTCTTCAAATATATTAATAATCATGTTAAAATTAGGTCAAATATGTAATTATGACCGAGTGCTAAAAGTAAATCACTCCATAATTAAGGTTCGATCTTGTGATAACTCATTAGTTTATAAGACTTAAGATCGACTATTAGTTAAATGATTCAACTATTATTAATTCTTTCTTTAGATAAGATGTTTTAATTATATTATAGCTAGAATGATTAGTTAATTATGCACATGCATTTTGGTGGGCAACTACTCTCCGGAATGCTCAAAACTTGAGCATTGACTTTGATGCATGTCTAGCAGTTATCCAAATTCTGAGTTATTTGCAAATGACAAATGGAAGTGTTCGCCTTGTTCTTTTTATTGAGCTTTTAACTTGGATATGCAATATAATGTGGACTATGGACTATAAGCTTTTATAAACTATATATAGTTTTTTTCGTAGGATAATGTGCAACAAAAACTTCAAGAAATAAATATTATTAGTAAACTAGGTTGGTTACTCGAATATATGCACATTGCTATGCTAAAGTTCATAGCATGCATGCACGATACAATGTCACAAAATCTCACAATGCTAGATAAGTCATACTTGGAATTGTAGTATGCAATGAGTTATGATGCAATGTCACAAAATCTCACAATGCTAGATAACTCATACTTGGAATTGTAGTATGCAATGAGTTATACATACATATAAATTTTTATTTGCTAATTTATAGTGTCGAATGGGTCTCCATGAATATATAATTAATTTCATTAGATAAAATTTAAATTGTATATTTATGGGTTAGTCCAATTTTTATTTGCTAAATGATGGTGTCAAACGAACCTATATGACCAAGCTTGTGTTTAGTTAGAATCAGTTTTTGACATATAAAATTGTATAGTAAAATCGAAGAATTTATGTATCAAATAAATATAACTATAAAATAATATATATATATTGTTAGTAATAAATAAATCTTATTATTGAACATCCAAAATTATATAAGCTAATTGTTTCAACTCATTAATTATTTTTTCCGAACTTCGTTCTTAAATACTAAGCCAAATACTTCATTCTTTAGAATAATTCTATTATAAACAATGAGAAGTCGCGTAGAATCTTAGAGTCCATGTTCTTAAAAATTCTATCAATTTGATTCTTTTGTTGATCTAAACTCTTACGAGTTTAAAAATTGTCTCGAGAGAGTTTAATAAGTTTGTCTATGTTTATTATATATAATAATCCAATTCAGAACAAAATGAATTGAATTAAGCGCATGCTAATTCGGGAGAGTTATCGATGTTTTAATTATATTATAGCTCGAATGATTAGTTAATTAAGCACATGCATTTTGGATGGCAACTACTCTCCCGGATGCTCAAAAATTGAGCATTGACTTTGATGCATGTTTAGCAGTTATTCAAATTCTCAATTATATGCAAATGACAAATGGATGTGTTTGCCCAGTCCTTTTTGTTGAGCTTTCAACTTGGAGATTCAATATAATGTGGACTATGGACTATAAGCTCAACTTGGAGATGCAATATAATGTGGACTATGGACTATAAGCTCAACTTGGAGATGCAATATAATGTGGACTATGGACTATAAGCTCAACTTGGAGATGCAATATAATGTGGACTATGGACTATAAGTTGTTATAAACTATATATAGTTTTTTTAGTTGGATAATGTGCAACAACAAACTTCAAAAAATAAATATTATTAGGAAACTAGGTTGGTTACTTGAATATATGCACATTACTATGCTAAAGTTCATAGCATGCATGATGCAATGTCACAAAATCTCACAATGCTAGATAACATACACTTGGAATTGTAGTATGCAATAAGTTGAGTATATATATATGAACAAGCCACTTATTTAGTATAAGTAAGAGATTTAATCAAATTCTATATTATCAAACTTTTATTTGATAATTGATACTGTCAAATGGGTCTCCATGACTATATTTAATGTATATAATAATCCAATTTAGAAAACAAACTGAATCGTATACATAATTTATTAATTAATTTCATTAGATAAAATTTGAATTATATATTTATCGGTTAGTCAAATTTTTATTTGCTAAATGATGGTGTCAAACGGGCCTCTATGACCAAGCTTGAGTTTAGTTACAATTATTTTTAAACATATAAAATTATATCGTAAGTCAAAAAATTTATGTACCGAATAAATATAATTATAAAATAATATATATATATATGGTTAATAATAAATAAATAATTTAATTATTAAACATCCAAAATTATATAAGATGATTGCTTCAACTCATTAATTATTTTTTTTAACTTCATTCTTAAATACTAAGCCAAATAAGTACACTTCGATTTTTAAAGTAATTCTATTACAAATAATGAGAAGTCACGTAGAATCTTAGAGTTCATATTTCTATAAAATTTTATCGATTTAATTCTTTTTATTTATCTAAACTCTTACGAGTTTAAGAATTGACTCGAGTGAATTTAATAAGTTTGTCTATATTTATTAGATATAATAATTCAATTCACAACAAAATGAATCATACATATATGCTTGAGTCCTTATTTTGACATGCATGCATTATGAGATGTGGCAATGAAGGAGAGGACGTAGGAGTTGGGTTATTGTGATTTGCATACATAGCGTCATGCCTAAAAGAACAAGCCACTTATTTAGTATAAGTAAGTGATTTAATCAAATTCATATATTATCGAATTTTTATTTGCTAATTGATATTGTCAAATGGGTCTCCATGACTATATTTATTGTATATAATATCCAATTTAGAAAAAAACTGAATCATATATATAATTTGTTAATTAATTTCATTAGATAAATTTTGAATTCTCTATTTATCGGTTAGTCAAACTTTTATTTGCTAAATGATGGTGTCAAACATGCCTCTATGACCAAGCGTGAGTCTAGTTAGAATCATTTTTTTACATATAAAATCATATAGTAAAGTCAGAAAATTTATATATCAAATAAGTATAATTAAAATTATATATACATTATTGATAAATAAATAATTTCATTATTAAACATCCAAAATTATATAAGATAATTGCTTCAATTCATTAATAATTTTTTTTGAAAAATAAGTACACTTCGATTTTTAAAATAATTCTATTACAAACAATGAAAAGTCACATAGAATCTTAGAGTTCATGTTCCTATAAAATTCTATCTATTTGATTCTTTTTGTTGATCTAAACTCTTACGAGAGAGTTTAATAAGTCTGTTTATGTTTATTATATATAATAATTCAATCCAGAACAAAACGAATCATACATATATATATGCTTGCGTCCTTATTTTGACATGCATGCGTCATGAGATGTGCAAACGAAGGTGAGGACGCAGAAGTTGGCATATTGTGATTTGCATACATAGCGTCGTGGTTTATATCATATTCCAACTCATTGGCATAGCTTGTATTTCTTCAACACGATAGAAATATTATGTTTTATAGAATTAGATGCGCATTCCGAATATATTCATCAACTTGAAGAAAAAATCATGGACATATGAAGGGATTAGTTCAGTAAATATAATTAATGTAAAGCATCACTTGAAATACTGGTGTTCTATATTTGTTTTCAGTTTATCATGTGGTGTCATTAATTAATCATTTCAAGATGATTCTCCATGTATTTTTAATGTGTGGGGCAACGAAAAGAACTAGTGATGTGATGAAGTTAAAAAGATTAGTGCGGGGTCATTGTTAAATTGATGTGAGATTTGTAGTGCTATGGTTTGTGTGATGAATTGTGTATGTATATGGAATATGATAATCAAGTTTTAACCCTTAGATTCCTCAAATCTGCAAGTGCACATGTCAAGTAGCTAACCTCGGGTATCGTATCGATGATGAATTGAGACTTAAAGACTAATCTAACAGAATTAACTAACTAAAATAAGAAACTAACTAAAAATATAAAACTATAACTAAACTATAAACTGAAACTAAAAGGGAAGTAGCAAGGCATAGTATCAGTAATAACAGAAATCTAATTTTAACAAAAGATAACTAAATATTTTTGGTATTTTAGATTATAAAACTGTAAAACTAAGCAGGGGAAAAAATGATAGATTGATGCTAGGTCAGGGAGGTATTTCCTAATGGTAGGATTCATCTAGGACTTCTACTTGTGTGATAAATGAAATAAATTAGAATTAAATCTTGGATCAATGAAAAATAGAATCACTAAGGCTATTCTCATAGACACTCAGTTGATAAATTTGAATCTTTATTCTTAGAAAATCATCTCAGTCAAACATTAACAATCATTCAAAATCAGCTAATCAGAATTCCTCACAATCTACTTCTTAGCTGATGGTTAGAACTGAAATGAGAGTAGTTAACTCTATGATTGATTTTGGTGTTCAAAGGAATTCTGATTAATTAAAATCCAAACACAAAACTCTAATACAAATCACATATAACACAAAATATTGACTCATGTTTTATGAAAGTAAATCTGTTGTTGGATACCCTTTTAGATATCAATCTTGGAAAAAAATGAGTGGTTAGCTCAGTGAGATAGATGTAGTTCCAAACAGATTTGACTTATAAAACAATCATAATCAATCTTATCTCTATTTCTAGC
>LTAE01003890.1:15647-33204 GCA_001647135.1 Pontederia paniculata | reverse complement strand
TCACGGTCCGTGACAAGTATCACAGCCCGTTATCGGTTCGCAGTCGTGCAACACGATCCGCGACCGTCTCACTGTCACGGGCGTGAACATCTTCACGATCCGTGCTCCCAGTTCACGGCCCATGAAATCTTATCATGGCCCGTGATGGTACCTCTGGCAGTCGGCTCCCGGTCGTCATATCCATTATCACGGCCGTGACCATTGCAGTCACGGTCGTGAAACACCTTTCACGGCCGTGATGACATAGGGGTCAGGCCGAATTTGCACTTTCCAGGCATACGTATTTTAAAACATATAATAGTAATCGAACATGGATCAATAAATTCAATATTATTTATCTAGCATGAACCCTAGCATGCAATTTACATATCATGACAACCTATCTATTGGGATCCGCCTATTTACATACCGTGTCCTGTAGGGTCTTAGAAATTTCTCTGTCTTCTCCTTGCTCCACGTTCTACTGGTAATCTCCTTCAAATTCTCCTAAGATTTTGTCATCATCCTAGGGTGAGAGAGGGAGAAAAGAGAGTCAAAGGACAATCTAGGGAAAAAGACAAAGTTCTTACCTAATCACCTTTTGGGGGACCTTTTGGGTGAGAGAGAAGGGAGAGAAAAAGATTCTCTACGGTAGCTTCAATCTTGAGGGGAGAAATAATAAGGGTAGCTTCAATCTTGAGGGGAGAAATAATAAGGGCTTTCCTCTCTCTATGGGTGTTTATATAGGTTTCACAAGTCTAATATCACACAAACTCATCTCTTATCTCTAACTCTATCTTTAATCTCTTAATTATTCTAACCCAATCTTTATTTATCCTATTCCTATTAGAAGTCCAACTAATAAAATATTATTCATTTATTTAAATTTTTTTCTTTCTTTCTTTTTTTTAATATTAGTTTACGGGTATTACATTTACATTTCGCGAGATTATTATCGTTGTTAATTTAATTAAGATTTCAAAAATGGTCCAACTTTATTTCTGAAATTAGTATACAACATTTTCATTTATTCACATCGCAACCATTGAATAACAAGAATAATAAAATAAAAAAAAAGAAAAACTCAACTTTTATGCAATAAGATGAAATTCAATCCAATAGCCATTATACCGAGTAAAGTATTTTTAAAACTAAAAGACAAAATCTGTATGAGATTCTGATGCGCTACACGAAAATGTATCATATATTATTTTTTGAAAATTTATAATAATTAATGTATATTAGTTATTAGTATTAATAATTAATTTAAGACAACCGTGTTACTTTTATTTTTAAATTAGTATTTTTCTCATATATATCATTAATTATGCATCAAATTAGTAATGAATTCAGGATCACTAAATATTTTTCTTCTTTCAATTTCTTCCTAAATTTGATTTTCTTTCAACAATCATAGATACCCTATATAATTTTGTTCACAATTAATACATACCTTTCAACTAGTTTTCCTCACAATTAGTACGAGTCCAAGTTTGCAACAATAAAGAATTACACGTCGAATAAATTCATCCTTTTATGAACTAAAAAATATATTATATAATCTTACATCCCTGTTACATTTGGAATTTATCTCCGGTCGTTTTGGGTGCCAAATTTTCAATAACCAAACGTTTATCTCTGTCGAGGAGACCTGGGTCGGGTGAACGTGTGTAATCGTACTCCACACTTTATTTTTCTACTGTATTTTTTTATGAGATTAAGAAAAGTTGAAAGATAAAACAATTGCTTTTAAGATAACTTTCCATGTAAGTAAACAGGTTACTTAAGTTGTTTGACATATATAATTATTAGTAACGATAAGTAATTGATAATTATTATTTTCATTAATATTTAAAATAATTAAATAAAAAATAATTTCTTTTAATTTAGGATATATGTAATAATTTAAACTATTTAAATAGTTATTTATATTAATTTATTCAGTTTTTTTCATCGACTGACTCATATATTGCAGTTGCCACATACTTCAATTGAATTTAATAATTAATTCATTAAAATTTAACCGAGTAAGTTACTCGCTATTCATTACTTGAATCGATATTCACTGAATTTACAATATAGGTCATAATATTGCTTAGGAATTATATATTTGACAATACGAATAAAGGTTCAAAATAATACTTTATATGTTAGATTGCTTCCTTTCTAAGAATTTAGTATTGTTTGTCAATTTAATGTTTTTCTGTATTCTCCATCAACCCTTAAATAACTAATCAAGTTAAATTAAGAGAAATCTAATGTCACACCTATGATAACAAGGAAGATATTTACTAGTCGGTGAAGCTTAAAAATATTAAAAGCATTTTATCATGGTTGCAGCAAACCTCCAAGCATATATTTTAGAGACGAGTTCCACATAGACATGCAGCAAACGCAGCTTAATTATAAATTGAGGAAAATATGAACAAAGTTACAAAAAATAATTATTGTGTAGACGAAAAGTATATTCTATATCAATTGTGACCAATTCCTAAATCATCATCTTGCATTTTATAAATTTGGTCCCCAACAAATTGAATACCAATAGTTCTAATCTGCCTAAATCTTATATTAGGAATCCTCTGTTAGGAAAACTAACATGATGTATATAATAGCAAGCGTTGCTTAGAAATATTTGTGTTAAAATAGTTGACACTATCAAACTGCAGCAATAATATAATATAATTAACGAGCTTGTGGATCCCAAGTGTTGACTTGTGCTTGCCTGCATTAACAGCATTATCTAATAATTTGCTTTGCCTAACGAAAATTATTATTTAATTAAATTATTAGTAATATACGTTACTCTATTTATTATATAAAAATGATTAAATTGATAATTCAGATTATCATATTTATTTTATAAAAAAAATTACTATGTAATATATATTCTTTTATTAAAATACCTTTTATAAATATTATCAAGATGAAAAAATTATATTATTAGATTAAAACTTACATATATCATAAATTCACAAGTTAACGTGTTAGATAACTAATATCATTGAAAATAAAATGATAGCAATGCAATCTTTATAATTAATTATTGTACTTATAATTAAAAAATGTTATTTTAATTAATAATACTTATAATTATGTTTAGTGATATATTTCATTCGTGTTATTATTCTATGGTGTATTTTATTATGTTATATTTTATTTGTAGAAGATTTAGAAGTACCAATATAAAAATTAAATATAAATAAGATTATTACTTGATTAGGAATCTAGAAAGATATTACTATTAAATAATTTGAATTGTCACTTTGTAATTTTTATTATTAGACAATTAAGATTGCCTATATTTTAAAATAAATAAATAATATAATCCGATAAAATCAAATAATTTAAGTTCAAATTACAATAATATATAAAGATTATCTATAACAGAACACCCTATTAGAAATTTGCTATATCCTAAAAAGCTGTCTAACACCTCATAATGATATTCACGATAAATTAATTAACTTTTTAGGACATTTTTAACGAGTATTATGAGGATATAATTTTTTCACATGCTTTAATATGCTTATCAACTTAATTTTCCCTTAAGAATAACTTGTAATACTCCATTATATATAAGTGGATTGATAACTTGACTTTTTATACTTTGAGTAGAGTCCGATATTTGATTTTTAATTCACTCAAAAAAATTATAAGTACCAATAAATATGAGTGATAAGTAATTTTATTTTACTTAAACAAATCTCGAATTTAAACTTTTGCATACATAAAAGAATTGTGTTAAGAGCAACACATTTTGAAATGGCAATAGAAAAAAAACTATGAAAAACTGATCTTTTCAAGCATTCTAACTGTGACGATAAGATTAATTTGTTGCGAGATGTGCTACTTTTAATTTTAGTAGAACTAAATAAATAATAATCAATAACAGTCATTTTCTAATTATGAACTAATTATTTCCTGAGAATGATTAGGGAATCGATTTTCAGGACAGGACATTTGAAAGTCATCAGGTAAGTACGCGGGAGGAGAGAAACAGAAGAGAGAGGAGAGAGAGAGGAGAGAGAGAGAGAGAGAGAGAGAGAGAGAGAGAGAGAGGAGTGGCCTTCTCCTGGTCCTCCTCTTCTCCTTCTCCCTCTTTCTCTGACTCCCTCCTGTTCCTTCCTGTGTTCGTGTTCCTGTTCATAAAAAAAAATTCTACGATTCCCAATCGTACTCGCCCAACTCCGGAAGCAAGATCGAACTTAACGCCTCTCGCAATCTCTCCTGCACGCATTCCTGCGATGCCACGCAAATTTCCACCCATGTCCCGGTTGCATTTCGATCCCTCCGCGCTCCCTGTTCCTGTTGTTATGATCCTTGTTAGGTTTTCCTTCGCCCCAATTTAACCTCGCGATCTCTTTTGGGAAAAAAATTCCCTTTCTAGCTTCTCGTTTCAATTTGAATTCTTTTATCGGTCATTCTCGTCGTGTGATTATGAATTGAATGGGGCATAAGATTTTAGAGCCTTGATAATCTGAAATTAATTTATCTGTAACTTTTGCAGATCTCTCTGTGAAAGTTACTTCCTTTTTTTTTTTTGGTATTTAATCTTCACATTCCTTCTTTCTCGGTGATCCTTTGCTGCATCTCCTGAAAAAAGCTCCAATTTTTGAGGTTCTGATACGAGTATATAAAGAGTCCGAAGTTGTATAGAAATCCAAATGGCCATTTACAAATAGCTACAAAAATCAAACCTTTTTTTTATCTTTTCTTTGCCTTCGTATTATACTTTGTATTTTTTGCCCAAAAACTTGGAAATATACAGATTTATTTGCGAAGAACCCTTGAGCTGTTTTTGCTCGACTAATTGGCGGAGATGAAGCTATTGGTGCATGTCATCGAAGCAAGGAACCTCACAGCATTGGATCTCAATAGCCTCTGTGATCCTTACGTGAAATTGCAGCTGGGAAAGCTCCGAGCTAAAACGAAGGTGATCAAGAAGAACCAGAACCCATGGTGGGACGAGGAGTTTCGGCTTCGGGTTGGAGACCTCAGCGAGGAGCTCATATTGTGTGTTCTGGATGAGGATAAGTATTTTGCTGATGATTTACTGGGACAGGTGAAGATTCCACTGTCAAAAGTTTTGGATGCAGATAACTTGTCCCTTGGGACCATGTGGTATCAGCTGCAGCCCAAGGGCAAAAAGTTGAAGAACCGGAGTTGTGGTACATATGTTTTCTCTTAGAGTTCAGATATTTGGCTTTAGTTATCACGGTTATTATGAACTTCCTTATGATTGATATTTTAAGATTTATCGGCACATAATCAGTTAATCTCAAAGTGGTTTCAATGAATCAGTAAGTTATTATTGTACCATATTTGAGGCAGGACTTTGATTCTGAGTTTTCTGAGAGAGGAATATTTGTATCTTTGTTTTGAGAAATGCTTCTGCATTTTAAGTTGTTTCCAACTTTGAATCTCCGATAATAAATCCTGATAGATAATTATTTTCATATTGATCACAACTGTAGTTGGGAATAGAATCTTGAGTCTCCTTGAATTCGCTTATTAGCACTTGAATCAAATTCCTTTTCGTTGAGTAGGATGATTGTACAAAGATTTCTTGTCTTTGCTAATTCTTGTCAGTTCTTTGACGATCTTTCTTTTCCATATCCTGCAGGAGAAATTTGCGTTGCTATATCTTTGTCTCAGAAGAACTATGAAGAAGCACCTAAAGCAGGGCAGTCAACTTCTGACGATTATGCTTCCAACTCAGAAAAATCATCTGAATTGACAAAGGGAAGACACTCATTTTCTTCAAATGGGGACACAGAATTAGCTTTTGTGTCAGAGATTGATGGAATAGAACCTTTTAAGTATGACAAATCAAATTCAGCATCTTTTGTGGACCGTCTGTACCAGCTTTTTGGTGGAAAACAGAATTCAGAATCTCCAGCACTTTCCACCAGGGACGATAGTCCAGAGAAACCAAAAGAAGTATCAGAAGTTCCTGAAGCTAGCCAGGAGCAGACTGGTTCAACATCCTCCAGTGTCACATATGATGAATTATTGAAAACTATTGAATCAAAGGACCAAGGAGGAGAAATGCCTGAAAACCTTCCAGGCGGTGTCCTTCTTGATCAATCTTATGCTCTTTCACCAGGCGATCTGAATTCCCTTCTGTTTTCACCAACTTCAAACTTTTGGCAATCACTTGCGGAGGTTCAAGGAACTACTGGACTTCAAACTGAAGCATGGAGGATCGAAGCTTGCGGGAATATCTTAAAAAGAATGTCTAAATGTACTAAAGCTGCAACCAAATTAATAAAGGCTGTAATAGCCACAGAAGAACATATTTACTTGAAAGCTGATGGCAAAAACTATGCAGTTTTAGCAAGTGTGAGTACGCCTGATGTTCCTTTTGGTAACTGTTTCAAGACAGAGGTTCTCTTCTGTGTGATTCCAGGACCTGAATTGCAATCTCAAGAGCCATCTTCTCGTCTGATAATTTCATGGAGGACTAATTTCATCCAGAGCACTATGATGAAATCTATGATTGAAAATGGCACAAGGCAAGGGTTGAAGGAGAGCTATGCACAGTTTGCTGATTTGCTATCCCAGAATGTCAAACCAGTTGATTTAAAGGAAACTGCATCTAGCAAGGAGCAAATTTTAGCCTCTTTGCAAACAGAGCAGGAGTCTGACTGGAAGCTAGCATACCGGTTCTTTGGAAATTTTACTGTTGTATCTTCTGTTTTTGCAGCCTTCTATGTGCTTACACACATTGTACTTGCAAACCCTAGCATTATACAAGGGATTGAATTTTCTGGTTTAGATCTGCCAGACTCAATTGGTGAAATTGTGGTTTGTGGTGTTTTGGTTCTTCAAGGAGAGCGTGTATTTAACATGGTAGGTCGGTTTCTTCAGGCAAGAAAGCAAAAAAGTAAGAATTCTTCCCATGGACATCTGTGTTTTGTGGTTCGCTTTCTAGTTGGTTGCATTTTCATACTAAATTTACTTCTTGATTCTTATTTTCTTTTGTAGGATTGTGACATCATATTTTAAAAAAAATTAACTCTACTGCATTTTTTTCTTTGTCATATTCCTTTCTCTACTGGATGAACCAGCAAAATAGCATTTTAGGATAGATGGTGCAAGATATTTCTGATATTTCCATATTTGAGTCTAATCATAAATAATTTCATGCGATTACAGTTTTTTGTGTTCTCCTTTTGAGATTCATAGCCAAAGCAATCACCAGTCTCTTTTCAACAAAAAAAAGAATCAACAGTCTTCTGCTGTTTTCCTTGTTAAATTATTTGGTATGTTGCTCCCTAACATGGCATGTAATGTTTTCTCTTTTGCAGGGAGTGATCATGGTATCAAAGCACAAGGAGATGGATGGTTACTAACTGTTGCTTTGCTTGAGGGAACTAATCTTGCAGCTGTGGACTTGACAGGATATTCTGATCCCTATGTCATTTTCACTTGTAATGGGAAAACGAAAACAAGTTCAATCAAGTTCCAAACGTTGGATCCTCAGTGGAACGGTAATTATAATCTCAATATTTTTTTACCTTATAAAATATGTATTTTCAGTACCGGAGATCCATGTATATGATTTAGCAACCAGTTCAGGATGTATTTAGGTAGATTTAAGGAACTTTTTTTCCTTAGAGTGTTAAGGAACTTTAATTCTATAAGCTTGTACATGTTCTGTGGACCAAGGCATGTTGTGCATGTGAATATTAGCACAAAGTGTTCTGGTTG
Source organism: Pontederia paniculata (assembly GCA_001647135.1). NCBI lineage: Eukaryota > Viridiplantae > Streptophyta > Magnoliopsida > Commelinales > Pontederiaceae > Pontederia > Pontederia paniculata. Next base: position 25,509 of record LTAE01003890.1, on the reverse strand, counting down.
TTTCTTTAAACAAAGAGGAACCGGAGAAACATTACCTACTGAAATATGAGCTATCTGATTTGAGGTTGCTCAGGTCTTTCTGCAGCAAATCGAACTTTTAAATATGCACAAAACCTGCTGTAACAAAACTGTGAAGGGATAGGACATTTCTTGACTAGAAATTTTATTGCTGTATCCAAGATATGCATTATGTGTTTAAAAAAACTATAGTTTGCTTGACCTTCTGACCTTGAATGGTATGTCAAACTTTTTTGTTACTTTAATGCAGAAATATTTGAATTTGATGCAATGGAGGATCCTCCATCGATGATGGATGTTGATGTGTATGACTTTGATGGACCTTTTGATGAAACTACATCCCTTGGTCATGCTGAAGTCAACTTTGTAAAATCTAACTTATCAGACCTAGCAGATGTGTGGGTTCCACTTCAAGGAAAGCTAGCTCAGGCAGGCCAATCAAAGTTGCATTTGAGGATCTTCTTGAACAATACACGAGGATCAGAAGTTGTTACTGAATATTTAACAAAAATGGAGAAAGAAGTTGGGAAAAAGGTTACTTTTTATTCTATATATTCCTCGTCTTTATATATTTTTTTTAGTGGATTTGTTATATTGATTTGACTTACATATTTGCTGTAATTTCTGGATGCTTATATATGTAGATAAATTTGAGATCCCCTCAGACAAATTCAGCATTCCAGAAACTCTTTGGGCTGCCTCCAGAAGAATTTCTCATCAATGATTTTACTTGTCATTTGAAGCGCAAAATGCCTATGCAGGTGATACTTTTTTTTATACTTTACTTTCTCAAGAAAATGATAAACATTACTTTGCGTGTTACCTAATTTGGTTATACCTGGTTGGATGTTAAGGTCACCAATTCATTATCTTTGTCTATGTGCTCCATGATTTTCCTTTTTGATAGCAAGGTTGTCAAACTCCCGAGTCAAACTCTTAAACTTTTACGTTTTTAAGAGTTTAGATAAACAAAACGAGAAACTCTTAGATAATCTAGATGTTAAGATTCTATGAAAAAATTAATCTTAAATATTATGTAAACTCTTATAGAGTTTATACGATTGTATGCGAGTTTGTGAGATTCTATGTGAATACGCACAACTCTTCATTTTGTATAATAAAATATTCTTAAATATTAAATATTTTATTTAATTAACTTATTAATAATTATGAGTTAAGTTCACAAAGAATATAATATGAGTTGAAATCATTCCAACCAACTTTAGTGCATTTTTAGCTTTCGTTATTTTTTTAACTTAATAAATTGCAAAGTTGTTGGTTACGTAGTAGTTAGAAGTAATAGTTTTTATTTTTATTGCTTCATATTTATGTCATACTAATGCAATATATTAATTTTTATATATTTGGATCTTCAATATGCACATTATTTATATCTTGGATGCATATTAATTATTTTATAATTTAACTTATTTGGTATATAAACTCTACGAGTTCATGAGTTTACAAGAGAGAAAACAAATCTTCTTAAACTCTCATACTTGATAATCTTTGTGTGAATTGATATTATAGTGCAAATGTCGATATGCAAATAAATTTCTTTTTCTCTAAAAAACTTTCATTAGATTGCTAATCATTTTTTTAGTATGTTACTATTTTCTTTCTAAAAGAAAAAAATAAACTATTACTACTTTATGAAAAGTAAGTTCCTACTTTATTAAAAGTATGCAAATTAACTTTTGAGTAAAAAGGATATTATTCAAATAAATAATCACAAACTTAACTTTTTGATAATTGGTTGTACTTAGGTTTTTAGGCTAAACCTATCTTCCACCTTACTATCCTGAAATTTTGTTGATAATGAGTAGAGAACTTATGTGTCTCAGTCTGGCTGAGGGTCTTCTCCACCTCTTTTCAGGGTCGCCTGTTTTTATCTCCAAGAATAATTGGGTTTCATGCAAATTTGTTTGGGCATAAAACAAAATTTTTCTTCCTTTGGGAGGACATAGACGACATTCAAGTGGTTCCCCCAACTCTTGCATCAATGGGCAGTCCTTCTCTTTTGATTATTCTCCGCAAAGGCCGGGGACTGGATGCAAAACATGGAGCAAAGGCTGTTGACCCTGATGGCAGACTTAGATTCCATTTCCAATCATTTGTATCATTTAGCATAGCAAACAGGTAATTTTTGGTCAAATATCTATTATAATTCTCTGTCAGTAGGTAATATCTATTACAATTTATTGTTGCCTGCCAAGGATTTAAATGAAGTGAAAAAAAGATTCATTTTCTGCTTCAACTTTGTGAGTTTGCTTTTTACATGGGTAAATCTTTCTGTAGCGTTACACTTATGGCACATGTTCCATGCAAATTGAAACCTGTGATTCTCTGATGTCTTATTTATTATCTGCTAGTCTGCTTGTCCATTGGTTGCTACAGTGTTTATCCAAAAAATTCTCAAGGTGTTTGCGCAGTTAGGACAATTATAAGATTAGAACTTTGTTTAAATATGCTTTACAATGTTGATCAGGACAATAATGGCACTATGGAGGGCTAGAGCTTTGAGTCCTGAACAGAAGTTTCAAATAGTTGAAGAAGAATCTGGAGCAAGGACCTTGCAGAGTGAAGAATGTGGATCTTTCTTAGGAATAGAAGATGCCAAAATGTCAGATGTCTTCTCCTCTGTCGTTGAGGTTGATGTAAGTTTAAACCACTGAAAGGAAATATGATTACAACAGCAGATATTGTTACTTAACATGTTATATCATCATTATGTTGTTTATATGACCAGATGAAAAACCTTATGGAGTTATTTGATGGTGGTTCATTTGAGCGAAAAACAATGGAAAAAGTCGGCTGTATTGATTATTCTGTCACACCATGGGAAGTAGTTAAACCAGATGGGTATCAGAGGCAAATCAATTACAAATTTAATAAGAACTTATCCCAATATGGTGGAGAAGTGACTAGCACACAACAGAAGTCTCCAATACCTGACAAGAATGGATGGACTATTGAGGAGGTCATGACACTTCAAGGAGTGCTGCTTGGAGATTACTTTAATGTATGAACTATCATCACAAGCTCGTATTTCTCGCTACAATCTCTGATATTTAATTTTTTTCCTCTCTGAGAGAGATCTTATTATGTTCTGCTTGGTTGACCTGCAGCTTCACTTGCGATACATCATAGAGGATCTCTCCCCAAAACTGAAGGCATGCAATGTCCATGTCTCCTTAGGAATTGCTTGGCTGAAGAGCACTAAACATCAAAAGCGAATAACAAAAAATGTGATATCAAATTCATCGCTTCGATTGGAGGAGGTATTCAATCAGGTTGAGAGTGAGCTAGCATCTTGCAGGTAAATGGGTTTCATGTTCCTGTGAGTCGGCTCTTGTGGATATATGTTAACCAGGAAAGAAAAAGAAAACCTTGTAGATATCACTTATCATCTGACAATCCATCGTGGTTCTTCGTGGGAATGCATGAATACTTCATGTCGGAGAGTACCTGAAGCATTGTAATTGTTAATTCATTATCTGCGGCATTCCTGAGAAGCTTGATGGAGCTGCAAATTTTGATCTCAGCTATTAGTTACAAGAATACAAGAACAACTAACCTTTTACAAGGCCTCATTTTGTTCTCCATTCAGAAGATATGGAGCTTAATTGTATGCTTTCACCATCATCATCTCAATTGAGAATGTGACAACAGATATAGTCTGGGTTTAGTGGAGACGTGTGTCAGCAAATCTAATGGAATGACAAGCTGGTGCACACTGCAGGATGTTACATGGGTGTCTGAATGTTTGACCATATCAGGAGACACCAATTTCAGCTGTGGCAGACCAAGGTGAAGAGGTGATGTTCCTAAACTGACTTTGTTAGATACGCTGTCAACACAGAAGGATTGAATCATTCTACTGACTTCTTCTCTTGGTTGGGTATTATCTGTACTTTGATCAGATACGAGGGTCAAGTCTACAAATCTATCTGGACATCCTTTTATTTGCAGAACAATTCATTCTGTATATATAGTATTGGCAAATCACTAGTTGCCCTTAGTTGTTTTTGTTATCGACTCGTCAGCAAATTAATCTTCAATGGCTCATTGTCTCCAGGATAAACAAATGGTGAGGAAACGTTTACTGGTGCTCTATCTGCATTGAAGCATTCATGTGATAGAGTTCTTATGAATAAATACCTTGGCTTTGTGCTTCAACACCTCTTACCTTGGAACATGTCTATTACAGAACAGAAATATAATGTGTAAACTGTGACAAATTAAAGTAAATGATCCATGGAAATTTAACCGTGCAGTATGTTTTATACTGCTTTTTTTGTTCTGTTACTTTTTATTCAGTCCATCTTTACACCACCAAAAGGAATGCGATGTCTTAAACTTCCATCAGACCGTGAATTCAGGAAGCATTACTTCATATTTTGTTTTATTAAGGTCTATTGTTCGGGAGAAGAAAAACTAGAGGAAAGGTACCGAAAAAGAAAAGAGATAAAAGAGTTAATAGAATGATAATTTTTATTGAACGAATATATCATAATATATATGTTTATAAATTTAATTATATAAAATTATAATTAAAAATATATTTTAAATATTTCTTTCTCCTTAAATAAAGAAGACATTCTTCTTTATTTTTCTCTTTTAAATTTGCAATCAAATAAGATTAATAATTTAACCTCTTTTTACTTCCCTTTCGTTATTTTCTTTTTACCTCCAATCAAACAGGTCTTTAATAGGTACGCACTTGTGCAGCTTGATTGAATCTTTATGTGGAGTTCATTGAATGGTGGCCATTTGAATGGGGGATAGATTCTATGTTATTCTAATTAAATTAGACATAATTAATTACTAGAATTGTATTTTAAGATACAAAAATTAGTAATCGCAGATTTAATTTTTAAAATAATCAATTAATTAATATTTATACAAATATTGTGACGCTAATATTTTTAAACACTTCTTATTTTGAGCAAAACAGAAACAAGGCAGAGATGACAAAGGGGAGGAAGGAAAAAAAAAGACCGATTAACAGGTAAGCAACGATAAAATACAGTATACATAGGCAATTCAGCAGACAAGATAAAGATCTTTCATCTCCTTTTTATACATCAGAATCACATCGAGGAATTCTTGCCTTTTTTATAAGACATGTCGTAAATAATCGCCAGATCTCTGTCGTGACGTAGAGGGAATCGTATGAGATCTCATGGGAATTTCGACAATGGACGTACAAAAGAGCGGAATTTTTTTTTCTAACAATATTTTAAAACAATGAAGCCGTTTCAAGCGACTGATTATTTTTATGAGCTTGTTAAGAATTGAACCAAAATTATTTAAATTCAATACTACCAATCATAATTCCTAACTCAACATGCTTAGCTTTGTTGGAACATAGACTTTATACTTCATATATCATTATGTTTTGATAAAATTAACCTCGTATAATTAGAATGATCTAAAAGAGATTAATTTAGAAAATATAGTTTTATATGTTAAACTTAATATTAATATTGATCATCCTGCTCTACATTTTGAATTGGGTTCTCTTTACTAATAAATTATAAATGATGAAAAAATATGTGAAATGACGATATGAAATTTTTAACAGTTCGGTGCACCATAATTCCAAAAATTTCGAAGGTTGAATGGACCAATTCAGAAGGTTGATTGGACACAAGAAGATCGAAAGAGGTTAATAGCTAAGTCAGATGTACACAATTGCAAGGTCGGTCAGACCCAATAAGATCGGTCATATCTAAAACTAGTCAAAAGCGATAGTAGGTTTGACCTTGCACAAGGTCAATCGACCGGCCGTGGTCTGATAGCACTAAGCATAGGGTCTATTCGACCTAACACAAGGTCGGTCGACTAACCTCGACCTGTCAGCAAGTTATTTAAATTTTAAAAAGATTTTTTACGATGTTATCATTAGATTTGGATCAAGGTATGAATACATTGTAGATATAACATTCTTAACTTTCCATAGAATAAAAAAAAATAAGCTCAATTGAATATCTATGCAAAGAGTTATGGCAAAATAGTGCAGGAGTGTATTCGGAAAAAAAATTATAACAGCTAATTAAGACACTTATAAAGGAGCTTTCAAAGTGCTTAAACGAAAATGTGCTTTACAGGAAACACAAGCATCAAAGAGAAATCAAGTTTAGGAACTTCTTGAGTTAAATTATTGAATCTTCTCTTTTCTCTTCTGTTGTTCGGCGTGAAATTGTAAAGAAGAGCTGGTAAGAGAGCTTATTATTTATATTCATGTGAGAGACTTAACTTCATTATAAGAGAGGTTCTTACATATCCTCTTGAACAAAGAAAAATATGAGATTTTTAGTTTTCTTGGAGAAGAGATCTCGTCTGCCTCTTGAAGTGAAGAAATGACGAGTTTCGTGTAAGTGAGTCTTCCTTGCCCTATGAAGGTAAACTAGTGAATTTTCGATGATCTCGAGGTCGAAAACTCGAAGCAAGGACGTAAACCAAGTTGAGGCCGAACCTTCTTGTCTTGATTTTGCATTTCTCTGTTACTTGCGTTACTTATTATCTCGCATTCTCACTTATATGACTATTGCGGTTATTCTTGACCAAAAGCTTTTGGATCCAAGCTTTGTCATAAATTGAGTTTAAGCTTTCGCGTTTCTTTTATGAAATCGATTTAATATTTTTTTATTACACCAATTCACCCTCCCCCCTCTTGGTGTCAAGTGATCCTACAAGCTTGTGGTCAACTTCGGTTAGTAGATAACACTTCAGTAGATAAAAGTTCACATTACTTTCCTAGTGTTCCTCTTCTTTAGACATCCATGATTCAATCACTGAAGTGAAGGCCATCATCACCAGTGCACTGAACTAAAAGTATCTGGTGAAACCTAGAAATGGAATATAATCATATGGCAATGAGATAGTATACATGTGCAAACATATTCATTGATTTTGATTCTCTCATTCGACCATTAACATTCATATTCAAAAAGAGAGAAAAAAATTGAAATTTCACAATGCACACTGCATACAACTTCCAACATTGAGATGTTCATGCATGACGAATTCCATTCGATCATTATAAAATTTGAACATGGGAACCAGTTGCACCCACTGAGCAAAGTTCCTGATCCAATTACTAAGTATAAATTGTTCTTTTTTCATCCTCAATAGCTGGAATTGAGGACTAAAGACATGGTTGTCGCTGCACATTCCCTCATCTCTTCTCCCCACTTCTCCCTCATCCTCTCCCTCGTGTCGTTGCAAATAATGTTGTCGGTAGGTGGAGAACCTACGGAAGGCTCAGGGCCTCAAAGATCCCTCTCCCCTTGTCGTCGTTGTCGCATGTGACAAACTTCTTGTACCTGCTGTCGGCCCGCTGCGACCTTTACATGGCGGATCTCGTCTAGAATCGGTAATTTGGTAAATTTGCAACATGTACATGTTTTTCTTGAAGGGTGATACTTGAATCGGTAATTTGGTAAATCTGCAACATGTACATGTTTTATTACTTATTTTTTCATTTATGGTAGTAAATGTACCTGATAGCTAATGCTATATGAATTTCATTGAGTTTCTCAATTAGATAGAACCACGTTTAATTTGAACACATTCTAAGTTAAATATCTAGTCTTATGCTTGTATCAATGCTAGGTCTTGGAATGTTAAGTCACTGATACTAATATATATGTGTTTCTCTATAAGTATTTTTGTGGAGCATGTTTTTGGCTAAACTATTTATTAAACTTTATAGTTCATCCTCTTGTTTTGCTAAATAAATTTGCTCTAATGTGTTCCATGTTTATCTAGGTACATGTTCATCAGAAACAATGGTTGGTTGCTTTTATTAAATTTTTTCTTTGATAATATTATTTACAACTATCATAAATAACTTTCATCTTAATTTATTAATCAGATATGACCTAAAAGATTTGGTAGTGAGATATGTATGACACAAACATGGCAGTCCCAAGCAACCACATTACAGGAGTAATCTATGGCCCAACAAGCTGTTCCATGACAAAAGCCACACCTACGTTGGACTTCCAAGTTGAATGAAATTTTGTTGATGTTGTCTCATTACTTGGTGGGCTAGATCGTTTGTTTTCTTTCATGAACTCATTGATTTATATCATTATTTTGTTATTCAAATTTTGATAGTAATATTGACTTCAACTCTTAATGTTGAATAATTCATGTATCACATAATTAGATATGATGCAACATTTAGTTTTTGACTCCTTGATTGACCAATCACAAATGAAAATGTTTATGTGATACAATAAATAAAATATTGTAGGCTTCTTTTTCTTCATCAAGTTGCCTTTCTAATAGCATTATATTACAAGTTGTGAAATGTACATTTAGTTTTGTTGCTCAATACTTGTTAAATAGCATCCATTATGCATGATGTGAATCCATCTTATCAACTTTTATGTTCTCGAAAATGTTACAGGAGACATTGTTGATTGATGTGTGCTAATTATGCAGATAAACTCGCTAGCAAGTGCACTAGTTGTGTCAAATAATAGTTCAACGGTGAGTTGAGTATCGATTCCACGAGGACTAATATTAACTTTATCTACCTACTTCCATCAAAACTAATAAAAGAAGACATGTTTTCTGAATAAAGATGAGTTTTTGATAAAAAATGAAGAACATGAAAGAGAAGAAAAGAGTTTGACAACAAAAGCCTTCTGGATTAGGATGATATAAGATGAATATGGAAGAATCAATTTCACCCAAGTTCAATTAATTTTAGTTTAACTCAAATTCTTACGAGGATTAGGATCTACCTAGAGTATGATGTCCTATCCAAGATGCATCAGCTATCTCAAATCTAAAAGACTTGATTGTTCCTATCCAGGATATCAATCTAATCAATTAGGGTATTGAGATGCATTAAGATGTATTTCCTAAACTATGAATCGTTCCTATCTCGGATGTCAATCTCACATACTTCACACCCAAGATATTCTTATCCAAGATGCTACCTAGATGTGTTATGCAATGCCTTGACTAATGATTCAAAAAACACTTTTATTTATAAAAGAGAAATAAGAGTTTGCTATTCTTATCCAAGATGCTAGCAATAATTCAAACTCTCAAATTAAGATTCATAAAAGAGCATTAAAATCCACATGCATATGCATAAGAAATTCAGAACTAAAACTAATTCACAAAAGGGTTCACAGATTTAGCCTGTTGAATCTAGGATCCCGAGAATGTTTTGAATGATCACAAATTTGTAAGTGAACTCAGTCTGTATTGATGAACTTGTTTGAGCTGATTTCTATAACAGGATAAATTCAAGTTCAGTACAGCGGTCGACCTGAGCTGATGGAATGGACGACCACTGCACACGTAAGTTATATAAGAAGAACCATAAGTGTGCAGTGGGCGTCCAAAGGATATGAAGCGGTCGACCAGCATCAGAGGGAGAGAGCATATGATGAGCAGCAGCAGAGCATAAACGGTCGACCGAAGATATGAAGAGGTCGACCAGTATTATAAGGGAGTGCATATGGAGGAGCAAGACATAGACGGTCGACCAGAGATGTAAAGAGGACGATCGACAATGGAGAACAGAGGGATCAGAGGAAGATCGGTCGATCAGATATGAAGAAAGGACGACCGGAGGAAAAGGGCTGAAATGAGGAGGTCGCCCGATGATTGATGAATGGGCGACCCCAACAACACAAACTTTCTATACAAAGTTGGGGAGCGGTCGTCCGAAGGGCTCAGGAGGAGACGATGGACGACCGGAAGACTGCTAGGCTAAAGTGTGGACATCCAGAGGGCTCAGGAGGAGACAGTGGATGCCCAGAGTAGAAGGCAATGGAAGAGTGGTCGACCGCATGTTGAGAGCGGGCGACCA